>JACWBX010004227.1:3765-20656 GCA_014622435.1 Polypedilum pembai
TTACTGATGCTAATTTTCTTGCAATTGTAATTTTTATTTTCATACACATACATTGAATTATGATGAGATTTTCTATAAACGATGTTTTTCAAAATATTTTTATTATTAAATTTATTTTTCAAATAGATTTACCTATTTTTACAAAAATTGATATTAATTTGGTTAATATTCTAATCAAAAAATGGGAACTGATAATAAGCAAATAAAGTAATCATTGAAAAAATAACTAAAAGTTTCTGATTTTTTATATTTTGATGATTTTTGATAAAATTCGCACTTCTTAAATTTAACTACAACTCAGCAATAACATTTGTCCAAAACTTGATAATTTTTCAATCCTAGAGATAATTTTATCAGAACAATTTTTGTAATATTATAATTCAAAAAAAAATACAATAACAAATTTTCTCTTTTATCTTATGATGAACATCAGATATAATACTACGGAAATGTAATTTTGTTCAACTAAAAGTAAAGTTGACAAAATGTTTGAAACTATAAACCTTTGAATTTTTCATTGGCGCCATCTATCGACGAAATTTCTTTTATAAAGTTGTTTTTGTAGGAGGATAGATACGGTGGCAAAATGGAAAAAAGTGGTGTATGAACAGTGGCAAAAGTGCAGACATTTATCCACCGTGTCTATCCCCCTGTGTTTTTAAAATTGTTTCAATTCTTTCAGTTTTCTGTTTTTTTTTGTGTTCTATGCTTAAATGAGCAAATTTTTTACACAAAATCTGTACAATTTATTAAATTTAGCACATATTATCACTTTTGTTATAACTTTGAATTTTTTCTATGTTTTGTTTCGTCTTAAATAAATAAATCAGTAAGTATTTTAAACAAATAATTATGGAAATTCAATTTCATAAGATGTCATGAATGATTGCAAAAAATTTAATCTTTAATCGAAAATCATCATGAAATCCACTTATTCCGTACACAAATATACATATAAGCCCAAGTTATTTCGATTCACACATGTGACATATATCAACAATAAAAAATAATAATTGCAGTGAAAGAAAATAATAAAATCATTAAAGAATATCAGCATCAGCAGAAAATTGCATTCTGCAAATTTTACGGATTTCAGAAAGAGAGAAAAATCCTCATAGAAAAAGGCAACATAACGAAAATTTTATTAAAATTTATAGCATTTCTTCTTATGGATTTTAAAACTCATCAGACGACGCACCGAGAGCGATTGTATATGAGCGAGAGAGAGTGTGTATGAGTTTTGTATAAATAACAAAAATATAAAATTTTGTGCGTCTCCAAGCTCGTTTCTCTTTCTCTGCTTCTGCTGCCATGTTTATATGACCTGATATACCAAAGAGTAGATGGAGAACAGAGTATGAGTTGATTGTGAGTCTGTTTGTGCAAATAATGCGATTTTCGGTTTCGGTAAATGTTTTATGTGTGCATATATGCCTACCGTACATACAAACACACATATTTGATGCAGCTTCTGCTGCGATGTTTTATTTTCTCCTTTCCATTCTTTCATTTTCCGTACAGAATATGCATACATGTCGGGTGAATGAGGCTACTGGAAAGAGGATGTAGAAGTGATGAAGAGAAAGAAAAAGCATAAAAACAAGTCATTTTCATCTCTCATGCACACATTTTTAACTGAATATCTCATACCACTTTGCACACACTCTTGTTAAATTTCATTTTTAAATATAGATATTTTCTACCTATTGAGTATGAAAACAAACACACACACAATTTTCTGTGAGGATCTTCTGAGGCAAGTATTGGTTAACAAAAAGTGGATGGACATTTATTGTCGAATATATATTTAATGAAAAAACAAAGTTATGATTAAATTAAACTTCTAAAACGCATTCCTACACAGATATACAAACTTTTTATTTTAGTCCTATAGGACAGAAAAATTTGAGAAAATTTGTAAAAAAAAATGTTTGACCATGATGACCGATCGATGCACCTTGGGTCATCATCGAAAATTTTTTAACATTTTTTCTTTGCGTTTCAAGAGATTTTGAAGAAAAATTTTCATATTGACATCGCTAGGGATTAAAATAAAAATTTTGAAAATTCGTTCCTTAAGTATTTTTAGCATAGGTGTTTTCACTGATTTTCTGAGTTTAAAAGAATCGATAAAAAATATAATAATGAATTTTGAATATTATTTAGACTTTCTCATTATATTTTATGATATTTTTATTACACAAAATATGAAAACTTTTACTTCATTATTATTTAAACAATAGTAGTGTTAGTAGAGAAAAAAATTACTTGAAAGAAAAAATTCTCCTTCTAAGTGGTTTTTCCTCTGAATGTCAGCTTAGTATAAAATAGTGTTTTAAAAATCTAGGGACAAAATTTTATAGAAATCCTCAAGTACTTGGAAATGCATTGATTATCCTGAAAAAATTAATAAATTTTGTAATTTCAAACAAACAAAACATGACAAAATGAAAAGTCAAAGCAAAATTCATTTTCTAAAAAAAAATTGCACATAAATGTATATTTTTTCTGGGTGAAGCCTTTTGCAATTTTTATGGAAAAGACATAGGGAGAAATACACAACAGTTATAACAGCTCTACAAGGCCATGAAATAGATGAATGTTTTTGCGAGAAAGCACTTGTAGAAAAAGAATTTTGCTATGCCTACCATAGTCATTTGACTGCACGTTGCATCGTTATATTCAATTTCAGTATCCTTTTTCTCGGACATTCACTTGCACATACATTCATATATGAGACTAAAAAGCGAGAAACGACAAAAAAAGAAAGAGAAAATAGAGTTTTTGTGAAACAAATTTTTCCCTCGATATCTACGCAGTTTTGCTCGGTAAACTAGAGAGAAATTTTATGCGAGAACTTAATCATATAAAGGCAAAAATGGTTAAAAGAATGAGAAAACGCAATATCTCTCTATCTAGAATGCATCGTATGTGTATGTCCGGGGAGGATTTTGTATAGGCATCATCATAGAACAATTTTTTTTCTCATCTGCCTCCATTCCGGACGCCTCGGGAGCTCAAGAGCTTGCAATAATTCGTTATATGTTTTTTCCTGCATTTTATTTATTCACTGTGCGAGAAACATAGAGTAAAATGAGAAAAGTGGAAGAGGCTCGGGAAAAATTGCGAAAGAGCTTCGATTGCTGAAAGCTCTTTATCGTATTCTGTTCTCTATTGCAATTTAAGAATTTTTGAGATTGCACAACATATAGGAATTTTTCTATGCTTTTTTTACTCCCTCCATGAGTACTAGAGAGATGAGAAAAAGAACGACACACAGAAAAATGCAAAAATAATTGAACAAGTTTGGCGATTGGTCGGATAGATAAGCGAGTTTTAGGCCTTTTACGCAATGCTGCTTTCGTTTTGCAATTTCAATTCGTTCTTTATTGCGATATATAAAGATTTTTAGATTTTTTCCTCTTGAACATCCATTTAGAGAGGCGACTGAGTGAATAAATGATACAATACGTTAGTAGGTGGAGATTAAATTTAATTAAAATCACACAAAATTGATAAATAATATGTTTATAAAATGTGAATGAATGACAATTAAAAATTAAATGTTCTACTGCAATATTAATTAGTAGTGCATGAATGAAAAGTCATATTTCAATGGGTTTATCAACAAAAATAAATTTTATAAAATATTTTATATTTGCATACACACACACACAAAATCACAAATTGGCTTTTATAGTGTGATAATAATTGTTATTTCAAAATTCAATATTCATGACAGAGAATATCACTACAATGTCAATTTTTGAAAATATGCAAATTTATATTTTAATTCAATAAAATTGGCTCACTGGCAAACAATAATACTTTGTTGAGTTTGTATCATTCAAAATATTTTGTCAATTCTAAAGTTTGTGCAACAATTACTCGTTGATAACAATTCAAATAAATATTTTAAATGAAAGTGCGAACAATTATTTTTTATTTTTATTCAATTTTTTTATTTCATAAAACATGCTAAATTTTTTCATTGATATTTGTTTTTGGCAGTTGAAAATTTTCTTTTCATCACAGGGGAAAAGAGCTCTAATAAAAGATGCAAAAAAACAATTTTTTACAAGATTTTTTTCACAAACAATGACGAAAAATAGCGAAGAACGACTAAAATTTTTTTTCAGATTTTTTCTATAATTTCAAGATTTTGACTCTTCTAATGTATTCAGAACAATTGTTTAGTGTTGTATTAATGTAATCTAAATAGTATCGTAACAAATATTTTAAGAAAATTTTTTTTTTGAAAATTTTAATTGAATTCATGATTATAAAATATGTATGTCAAATTCAAGAATATGTTAAAATAGACAAAGTCAAGATAAAAGTTGGATTTTAACAATTGTGAACTTTTATAAGATTAATGAACTATATTCAAGGAATAAAAATGTTTAAACTACGTTTCAAGAACCAAAATCTAGTAAATTAAAATTGGTTTTAAAGTAAAAAAATTTACATGGTATTTCTTTTATATATAGTTTTTTATCTACATTTATAAAACCAAGGCATAAGAACTCTTTTGTTTTGATATGTATGGAGAAATCAAAAAAATCAAATTGATTTTCATACAAATCAAACAAATTTGATTTTTTGATTCATTGCTTTTTCATAAAGCTTCAATTAATAGAAAGAGATGATAATTTCTATTTTATTTAACTTTCTTCTAATTCATTCAAAGGAAATTTTTTTAAATATCGATACATTCTTACATAGTATCAATTGAGTTTTTCTATGAAATTTAGTAAATTTCTTTTAAAATAATAAAAAAACGTTTTATTTCAAGGAATATTCAATAAAATTGAGTAGATGAATTAAAAATGCACTGTGAGAATGAATGAGATAATAAAGTCGAATAGACACAATATCACAAGGTTTATAAATTGAATGTTCAATAAAGCAATTAGAGTATTTTTCATATACATGTTCATTTTTATTTTTTCATTTCATTTAAATCATATGATGGTCTCATAGAACAAAAAAAATATAAAAAGAACTTTTTTTGATAAAATAAAAATGTCAATCAAAATAAAACAAAAACTCTGTGGCAACACGGAGAAGAAATTTCATTTTTAAAAATCTCGATTCACATCAATATATAAAATCATAACAGAGAGAGAAAAAAATGGTATTTTATTTACGAACCACGTATGAGATTATTGTCACCTCAATTTCACTGATAATTAAATAAAAAATTAATATTTGGATATTGCTGCTTTTGCCTCATAATTGTCCCCAATGAGTGACGCAAAAATTTTCGTCCTCGCCAATCGACTTCTTTTGCAATATCATTAATGAATTTGCAGAAAAAATAATAATAATTTTCTGTCTGATTTTTCATCATGAAACCACGAATTATGTCGCATATGATATTGAAAAATTTTCATTACAGTCTCGATTGTGAAATTATAATTTTTTCTTTAAATAAAATCTTTTTATTATTTTAAAAGTAAAATACCAAAAAGAATGATGGCTGCAGGAATCAAAAACTTTTAAATTTGTTATAATTTAAGAATAAAAAAATAATAATAAAAAAATCATTCAGTACTAACTTAAATAAAGAAAATAAAAATGATACATTTAAATGTGTATGAATTGCAAAAATAAGACTTTTATTGAAAGCGAATTTTTTGTAATAACATAATTTTCTCCAAGCTCTAGATGTTATTTACTTTAATCTGAAACATCTTGCTAATTAATGTTTCTTTTCAAATTTCAAACTTCTATATCATATTTTAAGAATTACTTAGAGAAAAAATCTATGACTGAAACTAAAAATTCTATTTTATAAGAAAAATTTAAACGATTCGGTCTTCTTTTTCGTATTGATAGAAAAAATGTGAAATAAGTTAACAAGACTGAAATTGCGCATTAAAAATTCATACTTTTCATTATGCATATTGTTAATAACGTTGGTTTGTTTTTGTTGTTGTTTTTTTTCGCTCTCTTTATGTGTGTATGCATGTGTGCATTGGAAAGTGAGAATTAAAACATCAATATTGTTTGTGGTTTTTACAGGTTTGTGGCTTTCGCATGCGGTTGTTTCATAAATAAATAATGTGAATATAAATTCAATTGGACGATATGTGTGTGTTTGGTTGTTTAACGCGAGAGACCGTAAATTGACAACTTGATTTAAAATGTGCACTTTTTTCCACTTCGACAATTGTTGTAATACCCTTTTTTTCATTGTACGTGCAATTTTACTATTTAATTGAATTTTTTTATCAATTGTTTATTATGGATTTATTTTATTCAATGGAGAAGAAAATTTTGCCAATTCAATGTTTAATTGCTTTGATAATAAAAATTGATTAGTTAAATAGCTTCCAACAATTAAATGTTTACCGCTTTAAATCCTTCACTGATCAAATAATACGAAAAATGCAAAGCATGAAAAAGCAACAAGATAAAGCAAAATAAATCTTTATTTAGCAGTAGCTTGTGATAATATTTAAACAAACTGCCAAATATGCAAATATCACAAAATCTCTCTTTTATCTTACTCAACAGACATTGTGTATGTACATATGCTTGTATATCTTTATATTCACCTCTAAAAAATAAACCTTTTTCTCACTTCTAACTTTTTCTGGTCATATTATATTATGTGTTGAGGGTGAGTGTGTGAGTGAAAGAAAGAATACACAAGAGTAAGTGAACAACGTGATAGAGCAAATTTTTGTATAATTTTCATTTAAATATTTTTCCAACTAAATGAATGTATTTTCTACATGCATTCAAAGATTTGAGGTTTTTCATTCTATTTTATTTATTTAAAGAAAAACAAAACTTTTTTTCTACATTTTGTCCATAATTTAGAAAAATTTTATTTCAAAATTTTAATTTGAAAAAAGAATTTAAAAAATTGATTTTTCCAAATACATAAAAATAAACAAATTTTGGAAACATCGCCGAAGTAATTTCTGCAAAATGATTGTGATGAAGAAGTTAAATTAACTAATAAATCAGAAAAAATAATGAAAATTAACAAATATTAGGTAAATTTAGTATCGAAAAATTCTTGAGTTTTTTGTCTAGGCAAAAAAAGCGCCAACAACGATTTCGTCATCTAGAATATCACTGTAATTTTTAGTGATTTTAAAAATTTTCTCTTCTCTAATTTCATTTTTATTCAGCTTTCTTTTTTCATGAATAGCCGTAACATGTAGGAATAAATAAATTTTTCAAGTATATCCTTTCTTCTTACTCGGTAGAGTTTCGAAAAAGTGCTGCCAGGCTGTCTTTGATACAAAGGAGTGAAAACTGATATAATTGAAAGAGTGAAAATTTCAAGTTTCAAGCAGCAGCCCTTTTAAAATCTCATAGAATTCCACACTCCATTCACAGGATATCTCTCACACAAATTAAATTAAATTGTCTTTTTTATATGTTAAATATAAAATGAATACGTAGAGATAGCTTTTTCACAAGGATTAACCAGCAAAAAAGGGACACAGAAGCAGCAGATTTTCACCTTTTCTTTTTCTCTCCTTTGTGGATGTTTTTAAATTGAATAAAATTGTGTGGAATGTGTCACGAAATAATAAAGAGAGATTGAAAGGTTAACCGCATAAAAAGGTCGGCAAAAAGAAAACTTTTTTCACACACTCACATTAGGGCAATGATAAGGCATAAAATTAATTCACAACACACAAATGGCAAAAAAATATAAATTTTATATTTTTCGAACCAAAAAATTGTGTGGAGATGATGATGATGTGCAACAAGTGTCAGAAAAGTGCATAAGCATGCTATATGCTAAGAGAGGGT
Source organism: Polypedilum pembai (assembly GCA_014622435.1). NCBI lineage: Eukaryota > Metazoa > Arthropoda > Insecta > Diptera > Chironomidae > Polypedilum > Polypedilum pembai. The sequence goes on from JACWBX010004227.1 coordinate 11,548, forward strand.
GAGAAAGAGTGTGTTAAATAGCCTACAGGCAAAAAACTATCATCAGGCATCTGTGTGCACATTTAAAAACCACCAAAAAATAACATGACTTGCTTGCACGCGAAAATATTATGGAATTTATATGCAATAAAAAATTGCATTCGTTGCCACCTCATACCAGCCAAAAAAATGAGTGTATATAGTCATAAATTTACACAACAAATATATAGTAGCGCGTACGTTATTGACATATTTATGCATCATATAGTTGCATTTTTGCATTTATTTCGCCTCATTGTATGCTTCTGTTAACCGGTACTCTCTCTCTCTCGTTCACATGAACTGCTGCCGAAACAGATCAACAAGTTTGTAAATAAAATTTAATTATTTTTTAGGTAGTGAGCTGAAGTGAGAGCTAACCAATGAACACATCGATGGAAGTGGGATTAAAAGCTTGCTTTCTCACACCCAATAGTCATAGGGAATTTTTTAAAATTATTATTTTAACAGTTGATTTGGATGTGTGTAATTAAATTTTCTAAGTCCTAGAGCTTTATTAACACTTCTAAACAACATATTCTATGCATCATTGAATAATTAGATATTTTAATGAAAACTGATTATATTATAATTTTAGTGTTATTAGCGATTATCATTTAAAGAAGAACAAAAATTTAAACTTTTAACAATCATTTAAAAATATTTCTTTCAAAAATTATTTTGAAATATGTTAAATAATTCAGATACTTCAGTCATTTATTTATAAACACATATCAGCAACAAAATAAAAGTAATAATTTATATTTTAAAATTATTACAAAGAAAATTAAATTTCGATTTAGCAACTTTGTGAGAATTAATAATGAAAAACACTGAACACTTAAGACTTCGCAGCATCTGAATTAAATATGTATGTATGTATTATATTATCTATGATATAAAAAAATTGCAATTTTTTAGTTTTATTAAATAATATGATGAGAGAGCATTTTTTTCAAAATTTTTGACTTTTTTGAACAAATTCAAGACAAAGAGAAATCAACAAAAGTTTATCATAACTTATAATATTTATAAATTTCCCAAAGGCATTTTAGTTCAATTTACCTCTCATGCGTTTTTTATTGATAAAAACATCCCAAAGAATGTATGGAAAAAAAGATTCCTGTATAATTGTGCAACAGCAGAAGATTTTTTTATTCTTTATGAAAATTATAACTTCTTGCAATATAAATTTCATTTATTTATTGTTGCATTTTCTCTCATTTCATTTCATTCGTTCTGTGATAATTTCGCATCGAATTTATTTCGTGATTCGAATGTATCTTTATAAATACGCTGCATTATTTTTCATCAATGTAAGGAAATGTTCGATAATGTTCAAAATTAAGTAAAAGTAAGAAAAGTGTGAAAACCGAACCCTGATTTCTCCATATATATAAATTTTTTATTAAATATATTTCTACTTACTTCTTAAATGCAATATTGTTGTTGTTGTAATAAATACAGCTTCTTGGCAGCAGATACACAGAAGATTTTATTTAAATATTTTATTTTTTTTTTCTTCTTTAAAAATTCAAAAGATATATTATTAAATTTATTTCTTTTCATATTTTTTTGTTTCTCTTTTGCATTTTTCTCTTTGCTTTTGCACTCTCTCGTATTATTGTGTATTAAAATGCAACTTTATAATAATATATTTGCCAAGGCGAAATATAATCTACATTTTTATGAATTTCGCTTTTTTGCTTTAGTTCTGTTTTTGTTTTTGCTATATGAATCAACACTGAAAGAAATCCGTTACAATAATAACATATAATAATAAGTTAATATAATTCATTTTATTAATACGAAATTGTTTGATATTTTGTAAAAAGCATTATTTTTCCTATTTTTTTTATGAAAATTTATTTCAATTACTCTATTACTTTTGTCTTTTTTTGCTGTTCTTGTACAGTAACTTTTTAAAATAAACTTATTATTTTTGCAATTTTAATTCAAATGATATTTAATGTTAATAAAATTTGAATTAAATTTTTTACAATCTAAGGAATTTTCTGTAAAATAAATTATTTTAATTCAAATTTATAGACATTTTACTGTAATTTATAGTTACATTGTAAAGCGATTAAGTGAAATATGTTTTTTTTGGCTTATACCTTAATTCAAAATTATATACTGACTGCTGTCTTGCGAAAATAATATTTTATATTAAAGGAAAAAAGTTTTTTATAAAAATAGGCTCAAATTACACAATTTTAAACAAATATTTTGAGCATATAATGCAAAAGAAAATAGAAAAATTTAATTTAAAACATTCTACCATCATAATGAGTTATGAACTACACAATTTCATTGGAAACTTTTTCATACAAATACTAAGAACCTCTTTCTTACTTTATCGTAACGATTTTCAATGAAAAATATTTTTATTACTTCAACATATTATTTTTATGCTTGAAAATTATGTTTTGAAGTGAGAAGAAAAATAAAGAAATTAAAATAATAAAACTAACTAGAGGAACGAAAGCTGTTTTACTTTCATGATGTATGCAATAAACAAATACAGAAGTTACTCGTGCCCTTCTTATGATTGTAACATTCACATGTACTTATACCTTATGCTTCTGTCTATGCATTAAATTAACATTACATATTGTTTATATTGCATGATTATATTATTTCTTGTAAAAAACCAACAAAAAAATAATAAATCGGCTTGTAATAAAATTGGAAGAGGACTGAGGCAGGGCATGCTCGTATAATTTCATTTAGCACAAATTCTCTCTTTCACTGTGTGTTTTCTTCTTTTCCTCCGTCTCACATTAAACTTAACTTATCGATTGTTGAAAGTTTAATTGCTTTTGGAAGTAACATAAAGGCATATAATGGTTATGAAGTAATAATTATTGTTGTTAATGAACTAAATGTGAATATTGAGAGAGAGTGGCTTTTGCTTACTTATTTTTACCTTCTCGATGTTGTTTTTAATAATGCCTTATTATTTACAGATATTGCTTTTATGTAATTTCATAAATTTTTATTGTTTAAGTAGGCGATTGTGAAACTATTGCGCTTCAATCAAAATTTTTTTATAATATTTTCTCTTTTCATTGCATTTTTATGTAGATCTCACACGACGTAGATAAAGACAACATGAAACTCAAAAAGCAACAATCGTGGCACATTTATATCAATAACAGATTTTTTACAATCAATATTTATTCATGCTTCTTTCTCTTATTCTCTTTTTCTTTCGTTCTCTTTTTGAGTCGATTATTGAAAATGAATGTGAGCTCGTAAGAGAGCAATTCTGAAACACGGTTGAAGTATTTTTTTTAAGAGGCGCTAAAATCGAATTTTTTTGACATTTTATATTAGCAAATTTGAGATTTCCTAAATTCTCTTTAATTTTTTTTTTTTTTTTGATCTTATGAAAAATTTTTTATTGATCTTTGACAAAACAATTGTTGTATTGGGAACTTACAGAAGAATTCCAGTTTCCGACTAAATACTGGCATCATTAACGAAAATGTCATTCAGTTTGAAATTTTTGAAAAATCCAATAATTTAATACCAAAAATCATAGAGGTCGAGCATGCATTTTTTGAAAAAAAAAAAAAACATGTAACTGTAAGTTGTCAACGCTCTTAAAATTCAAAATATTCTGCAAGCTGATGAAACATTTGCTTCATTAATTATTATTTCATAAATTTTAGCACAAAACACTTTTTTTTTTGAAAGCTTCAGTTTTAAGAATAACTATATGTAGAGAAAAATAAAATTTCTAAAAAAAATATAACAAAATTTCAGAATTGCTTAAGAATAATCAACTTTTACATCTATATTTAGTTATTACATACATATCTACAATAATAACGATGATGGAGAAAATGCTACTAAAATATATTATTGGAATAAAGGAAGTTTTTATCGGTCTTTTGTTGTTGTGCCGTTTGTGTGTTTACATTTTAATATTTCTTGTTTCTTTTGAACAACTTTTTTTGTTTCAATCAAAAAGTTGATGTAAATCATCAGTCATTCACATATCACAGATGATCAAGGCTGAGACAAGAAAATGAAAAGAAAACTATAATTTCATAATAGGAATTTATCAAGGGGTAAGATCTTTTGATACTTCAAATAAAAATCGATCATAGTTATCATTGAAAAATCTAGAAAAATCAAATCAAATTTGATTTTTTGATATTTTGATAAATCAAATTTGATTTTTTGATATTTTGATAAAATTTTTGATTTTTTGATACTTTTTTGATGAAGTTCGCACCCTTTGGAATTTATTTTAAGTTTTCTTTCTTTGTTTAGAAAGAATTAATGACAGTAGAATTTGATTAATCATTTTCTAATTTACTATGAAATTAAAAATTACATTGAATTTATTTGAAAAATTATTAACTTATAAGAATTCATTTTAAAAATCAAAAGAACAAAAACTATGAATATTGTGTTAACTAATCATAGTTTTTTAAAAAAAAATTTCCAGAGTCCGAAACCGTTTTTTAACTAATTAAAATTCAGCTAATTTTTAGTCGATTAAAAATAAAATACTAATTGACTAAATTTTAGTTATTTTTTAGCTAAAAATTTTAATCGACTAAAATTTAGTTGAAATTTAGCCGAAGGTTAAATTAAGGAAGGTTCAACTAAAAAACAGCTAAAAATTAGTCAATTCGTATTTTATTTTTAATCGACTAAAATTTAGTTGAATTTTAGTTAGTCGCGACTAAAAACAAAACGGTTTCAAATTCTGATTTTTTTCTTGTTATTATTAATATTTTCTGTTCCATATATACAATTTCGCAATAATAAAAGAACAAAAAATTATTCATAATAAAAAGAAAATGGAAAAGAAGTTTTCAAAAAAAATCATAAATTATGAAATGTTTTTTTTATCTCATTCTCTTGTTTTGCGTTTTAATTTCTTTCTTTCATCCCGAAAATGTAGAAGAAAGAAAAAGAAACGAAAATTCATTCATGTGCCTTTTTCAGCAGAAAAAGATGAAACAGCGCACTTCTGTATTTGCTTTTTGTACTCCAGTTTTGGCATTTTTGCAATTAATTTGTCTCGAGGAAAAATCGTGAGGTGCGATTGCAACGAAAACAAGCTTCATGGAAGAGAGAGAGAAATGCATAGAGACACCTGGAACAACGCCACATTCAATTGCAGAAAGTTCATATAAAAGAGAGAGAAAGAATAATGCCGCTGCCACTGCTGCTGACGTTGTTTTCATATTCACACACAAAAAACATGCGTTCGCAATTTGTGTATACCTTTACTTCTTTTCTTTCTTTCATTCCTTATGCTGTGTGTGGCGTTTCATGTGTGAGTTAATTAAAAATATAAAATTGAATGCATAAATATTTTTCGCACTCGAGAGTTGCGAAAAGAGAAGTACATGACCACGTCGCTGAGCAATTTGACTGTGAGTTTTTTTCGTGAAAGCCATGAATGTTTGTATAAAATATAATTTTTTTTAACACGCCTTTCGTGTGTGAGTGAGAGAGGCAAAAAAATTAAAATAAATATATATATGTACGTACACGACGTTATCGGCAGCCAATAGTTTTTACTCTGCTCTTTCACTTTATATTTTTGCATACGAGGCAAATTTTGCTGCTCTTTTTCTCCATGTTTATAATAAATAAAATATGTGTATATAAAAATGGATAATTATGTGCGTCGATATGCGTGTAACTATAAACATTAACTTCATCTATGCAATGAGTTATGAGCCGATTATAATATATGCAATGTATATCATTTACAGATAAAAATAAAACTCCATGCCATGTTTTTTTTTAAAATAAAGTAAGTCAAATTAGAATAAATTTCAACCACATACTTAAACTATAAGTTCCTAAAAGAGCTCTCATGCAAGATATTTTATATTTTTTCAATTATTAAATGACAGCATGCCTCATAGCACCCTAAAATATTATTAAATAGAATGTGTGGAAATATAAGTACAGAAGGCAATTGCGGAAGTTTCAAAGTACTAAATTCATCCCTGTTAAATCCTATTTTGAATTTTGAAACCCACACACAATCAAACGCCCTTTTTGAAAGTCTAAACTAGAATTAAAAACTGTTTGCTTATTATTTGTATAACAAATTATATAAAAATGTAGAGAATGAGTAATTAAATTGCGTTATTTTTTAGTGACAGATGGGATGATGAGATCAAAATTCAATTGTTGAACAAATTGCAATATTTGTTTCAAATTCACTTTCAAAAACCACCCATGAATAAAAAATTCATAAATTTGTATGTTCTGTGTTAACTACTGATGATGTGTCTTAATAAAATTGTGATAAATGCATGCGAGAAAACGACATATTAACTGTTCAAAGCACAGCGGGTGATTTCGTTCTCTCACACTCTCTTTTGATTTTCTCTTTTTGTTCTTTTTATTTACTTTATATTGAGCAAGGATTGAAATTGTATTTTAAAATGTCCAATCACTTTGAAATCTTTTTTCGCATTTATTGATACAAAATTTCTTTTATTCACTTTATCTCATTAAAAACTATTGTAATTATAATTTATATCTCATTTATTTATTTTCATATTATATTATATTGAATTTATTAAATGCTTTTTAATGAAAATTGACAAATTACATTTTAAACGGAAAATCATTTTAAATGTAGAAAAACTTTTACAAAAAAGGAGAACAACAACTACATTAAATGATATCACTTATTATTTGTTACCTATTAACGAATATTATGATTTTGAAATTTATACAGTTCAAGTTAGTATGCAAAAGTATCTTAAAGTTAAGAAGTAAAGATGAATTTGATGTTGATTTTAAATCAAGCAGAACGAAGTTAAATTGAGTAATTGATTCATGATTATGATGAAGTTTATATTATTTGCATATTCACATACAGGTTCATTCATTCTAATGCATCATCATAGGTGCTTTATGCTTTCCTTCTTGTTAACATTCATCACTCTCTTCTTCTCACTTGTATAGTATTCCTTTTCACATGCTAAAAATTCCTTTCATGCCATTATGAACAATTACGATGAATATTCCAGAGCATATTCTCTCATATCGTATTGGAAGTATCGTTATCATTAATTATTATTTTTAATTTTTTGGCTGTGTACGAACAACGATGACTCGATAAAGGTGCAATTTTTTAATTAATTAATCAAATTTAATATTTTTTTATTTTATCTCGTGGCCAATGAATTTAATTTAACATACACAAAGTTACCCTACAGTGTTTGGGATCATATGGATTTTTTCAATTAAGCCGAAAAAATCACTGCTTATTTTTCTTCCTTTCATCGTCTTCTCTCTCAATTCGTCAGTCAGTCAGTCAACTTCATTCTCCAATGGTGTTACACACCATACAACAGCGATAAGTGAATTTGTTTTACACACCACAATGAGTTTATACACCAATAGCGAATACGTAATTAATTGAAAATCACGAAAGATTCTTCTTTATTTTTTCATTAACGACTGTATATATATGTATATCGTGAATTAATGTGAATTAATTTAATACATATTAAAATTGATTTTCAATCAACGCCGATGTTGCTTTTGCTGAACGTGTGAATATTTTTAATAATCTTTTTCTTCTCATTTTCGTGCGGTGGTGGTTGCGGATGATCAATTATAATTTTACATTTTGAGCATTGATTGCGAGAAAATGTTTCAGTTTGTTTTATTTACCGAAAAATTGATATTGAACAGATTGTAATTATTTCTTTGATAATAATCAAAAATTAAAATATTAAAGAAATTTTTCATTACTTTAAATCAGTGTTGTCCAGCCTGTGTGCCGTGGTAAATGCGTTAGTGCGCTGTCAAAAGAAAATGAAAATAACAATTCAACTGTCGTTTTTTCTTGAACTTAAAAATCAAGTAAAAATTATTAAATTATTCATCAAATTTTTATAATTTTTTATGAAAAATACTTTGGTGTGCCACGAGAAAAATTTTTTTGGACAAGGTGTGCCGTGACTCAAAAAGGATTAGACACTACTGGTTTAAATTAAGTGCATAATATTTGAATGATAAATAATTTATTGAATAGTTAACTATTTAATGTAACTATCAATTTTATATTTGCAACACCAGCCTTCTTACATAGGAGTTTGTTTACTTATCAATTTTAGATTTTCACTAAAAAACAAAATACAATCAGAAATTTGTAAAAAAAAATTGATTATTTTTTCGATGCTTCAGCAATCGAAGTATTGCTTTTGTTGTTATCAAAAAACAACTTTTCTTATTCAGATTTTCTCAATTCTAGCCTATTGGCTCTTATTATGTATTCAGAACAGTTCTTTAGTGATGTTTTAATGTAATCCTAGTAATGTAAGAGTCGGAGAACTTGCTTAAATTAAAATTTTTTTAAAATTTTTATTTCATAAAATCCTTGTTTACAAACAATCATAAAAATTAGAAATAATTTCAACATTTTAACTCGTACAATGTATTCAAAACAGTTCTTTAGAGTTGTATTGATGTATTCTAAGTGGTATGAGAGCTTGAAAACTTGTTTAAATTCAATTTTTTTTACAAACAGTGACGAAAAATAGCGAAAAAAAAACGAAATTTTAAAGATCTTTCCGAAATTAAATTTGTTTTAAATAGTCCAACCGACAAATTTACTGAATTTTAGAAAAAATTTTACGAAAACACTTTATTATCCTTCCATTTTAATGCAATTTATAAAAGGTAGGGTTCACCACAAACGGTTTGCAAACGTTTGCAAACTGTTTGCAAACCATTTTACAATGGTATGTAAATTTTGAAACCTTAAATGTCCGTTAGATATTAGAGGTATAAAACTTGTTTCTACAACTAAGTCATTGTTTATTACGGTTTATTTCATTCTATAATGTTAAATAATACAATAAAGAGTATCAAAATTTTCAATTTAAGACTCCAGATATTCAAAAAATATCTGCGGTATAGAAATGTTCTGTATCAGATGAAACAAGATCACAGAAATCAACATAAACGAAAATAAACTTGTACCAAATTGTTTTAGAAGCTGTAAATGAACAAGGAATTCTAAATATATTCGATACAATTTTAAACAAGTTGGAAAATTCAATAGATTCAAATAATTTCCAATAAT
>JACWBX010004227.1:24854-54962 GCA_014622435.1 Polypedilum pembai
ACAGAAAAATTTCCAACCCTGCTTAGAAATGCAACTTCAAGGACCATTTATGACCTGAATTTTTCTTACTCTTTACACATACTAGAAAATTGAAATGCTTTTGCTTCTTTGTATTGCAATTGCCATGCTTTAAGATTCTTCCTTTCATTCACTCTCATTCCACTTTTCGTCTCGTCGAAGAAAACGAACAAGTGTTTGAGAAAAGAAGAATCTTTTTTTATCATCCTGTAAAAAATGCTTTAAAGATTAGAATTTAAACTTAAAATTTGATTTTTTGCCTTACTTAAAGATACTTATTGTAATGTAAAAACGATTAAAAATATTCTAAATGCAATTTAAATGTCAAACTAATGCCACTCCTCTCTCCTTTTCTCTTTCATCACTTGTTTTCGCTCTTTCCTTCCTCGTTCACTACATTTCCCGTATTTTTTTCCACATTTTATGAGCAATAGAGGAAGGATGAAAAATTCAAATAATCACATTTGTTCGTTCACTAATTTATTTAATTGCGATTCGATCAACAAAATGATGGAACCTGCCAGTAACAAAATTTATACGAAGAATCGTGAATTATTTACTTTTATCTCGCTCTGCAATTCTCATTCGTCAAGAAATTGTGTAAAATAAAAATTGCTGACATTTTATTTCTCTGATTAATTTCGTTAGTTTGCAATTCACCATTTCCATTTGTGTCTGTCCATTTTATTATTGTAAAATAAAGAAGTTCCTTGACTTTATCATCATTTTGCAGCATAAATACATGAAAAATTAGCAAACTGTGTAACACAACATAATTCTAATCAATAAAATAGCATTAATATTACAAAGATATAAGAGCAAGAGCAAAGTAGTTAATTTTAATTAATATCAGAGAGCATCAGCAGCAATATTTGTAAAAAAAAACTATATAATAATATTGAAAGGAAATTGTTGAATAATTTATGGATGTTCTACAAAATATTTCTATATTTTAAGTAGATTGAATGAGTTTATGTGAATATTTATGTATGTATGTGTCTATTTTACCATCGTTCCCATAAATGTTTTATTATATTAATATCTTCCATTCAATTTAATTAATTAATTAAAACTTATATATAAAATAAATTACAAAAAATATATATTTTCCTCTACTCATCTCATCTTTATAGTCTCTTTTAGCTCTGTCTTATGTATGCTGCTATAGCAAGCTATAAAGTATTTAATGTTGCTTTATGAATAAATATAAATTAATGTTAATTGAGAATTATTGTGCAATATATTTTTCGTTAATATATTTGTTTTATAAAAAGTTTCTAACATCGATGAGTTAAGATGTGAACGGAAATAATAAAAAATGTCGATATCAATTTTAACTTCCGTTACATCATAAGCGTGATTGCAAATAAAACTCAATTTATGCCGAAAAAAGATTGAATATTGCAAATATTTATAAGATGAAGTTTTTTCTTACTTACCACCATCATTTTTAAAAAGAATTTATATATTTTTGGTAAAAGAAGAAGAACATCGACGCAAAAGAAGGCAGGAAGAAAGTAAAAGATTGAGAATGTAATTAAATTAAAGTTAAATTGATTGAAAACAGCCAGTAATATTTTGATGTTAAGAAGGGTGCGTGCTGCCGCAAGTCATAGTCATGCTGCTACAAATATACGACGACATACCACCTTGAAATAAATTCGCCATTTAAATTTTTACACTTTATAAATATTTTTATTTTTTTGTTTATAGAATGATGTTTTTGCAATGACAAAGAATTTCCGTCATAATTAAACGCAATAGAGTTTTCCAAAAAGTTTTGAAAAAAATTTTTTGTAAAAAATAGTTAAGGAAACAGATAATCAATCTATTTTCAATATAGAATGTTAAATGCACTGAAAACATAATCACATTTTATTCTAGACAAGGACACTAGGTTAACTTTTTTAATTAAAACATTTCATTTAGCTTTTAAAAATATTTTGTAAATTTTAACAAAATTTATTAAAATCAATTTTGGGTTTTAGCATAATATTTCTAACGTTTGATAAAATTTCTTTATGTAGTTTAAATATGAAGCATTAATTAGGCACCAAAATATTGTAAATTGTGAAAAAATCTTAAGTTTAGTTTATAAATTGAATTCAAATTTCTGAATAAAATTTGTTTTCTTTCTTTTAAAATTTTTGTACTTGTTTATGCTTGCTATTTTTGTTTTACTAAAATAATTTTTTCGATTTAAAAAAAATTTTAACAAAAGTTTTTAGAATTATTTTTTTAGGAATAAATTTTTTACTAAAAATTGTTATAAAAGCTAAAACGAAAGCTTTTGGAACTTGTTTCAAATTTTAAAAAAACGTTATTATACTATGAATATGTAATTGTATTTATTATGTGCTATAAAACTCATGAATTGCAAATAAGTCAAAAATCAGTCCAAAAAATAAAACAAAATTTTTTTCTTTTGATGTAATACTTTTTTTGGTCTTGAAAAAGACCGTTATGAGTGAGACGAGGAATTTATTTTGATGATGTGTATTTGGTGACTGCTTTTGTACCTTCTGAGACAGCATGCTTAGCTAATTCACCAGGCAAGAGAAGACGGACGGCTGTTTGGATTTCTCGTGATGTGATTGTTGAGCGTTTGTTATAGTGAGCTAGGCGTGATGCTTCAGCTGCGATACGCTCAAAGATGTCATTGACAAATGAATTCATAATGCTCATGGCTTTTGATGAGATACCAGTATCAGGATGGACTTGCTTCAAGACTTTGAAAATGTAGATTGCATATGATTCCTTACGACGATGACGTTTCTTCTTCTTATCATCTTTTGAGATGTTTTTCTATGCCTTTCCTGCTTTCTTTGCTGCTTTACCGCTTGTTTTTGGTGGTGCCATTTTTTTATGAAGTGTTTCGATTGAAGTTCAGAATAAAACTGATGCCCGACTCATATTTTTGTTTCTCTTATATACACAATTTTTCCCCTTCATTGCAAAGACACGCCCCTCAGATATTATGCGCCAAAATATTCCTATAAATACCTGCACTCTCATCTCAAACAGCTTAGTATCATTTTGAATTTCTTTGATTCTACTTCTCTCCAAATAAAACAAGTAAAAAAAAATGTCAGGACGAGGCAAAGGAGGTAAAGTTAAGGCAAAAGCAAAGTCACGTTCAAGCCGTGCTGGACTTCAATTCCCAGTTGGCCGTATTCATCGCCTTCTTCGCAAGGGAAACTATGGTGAACGTGTTGGTGCCGGTGCTCCAGTGTACTTGGCTGCAGTTATGGAATATTTGGCTGCTGAAGTTCTCGAGTTGGCAGGAAATGCTGCTCGTGATAATAAGAAGACAAGAATCATTCCACGTCACTTGCAGTTGGCCATTCGTAATGACGAGGAATTGAATAAACTTCTCTCAGGAGTCACAATCGCTCAAGGTGGTGTTTTGCCAAACATTCAAGCCGTCTTATTGCCAAAGAAAACCGAAACAAAAAAAACAGCTTAAATCAATCATCAAAAAATATCTCAAAACCGTCCTTTTTAGGACGAAAAATTTCAATTAGAAAAGAAAGAATTTTTAAGTCAAATTTATAGAATTTATTATTACTGTGAATGTGTTTTTCATTTTTAATAATGGAAAAAAATTGATTGTGTTTATCAAAATTATTTATTTTAATTTCGATACTTAGTTCTAATTACTTTGATTTAAGTTTCTCAAATGAACCCTGAAAATTCTATGTAAAACATTATCTAAACTTTTAAATTTTTATTGATAATAAATGGATAGATAAATATTTATGATTTAATCATGTAATCACTCAAATTCTCAAGTGAATTCATATCATTAGATTTCAGTATGAATTTAAAGTCAATAATTTGAAACTTTTTTAGTTCTGGGTGTTTTTTTATCTCGAATGTTTCTTTATCAACAAAAATTAGTAGATCTGTTCTATCTTGATTGTTATTTATTATACCACCAAGAAATTCAAAAATTTTTTCACTCCATCTCATAATCATATTAAAGTCATCTCCATAAATAAATTTTCCGTAATATTTTCGAAAGATTTTAAAGCATTTTGTTCCATCAAATTCATAAATTTTTTGTTCTAGTTCATTCAACTCTTTTTTAGAAGCATTTTCATAATCAACTTGCATATTATTAACAATTGCCATCATTTCATCGACACTCTCAAGAGGTTCAAAATAAGAATCGCCATTTATATCATATTCTTGTTTAAATCTTTTTTCATACATTTCATCAGTCATAAAATAAAAATCTAATGGTTTTAATTTCGGAATTTCCAGCAATTGCGTGTCTTTTGTTAAATTCTTCACTAACCAATCAACTTTCAATATGCTATGTGTCTTTTCTTTGATATAAATTTTAATTTGTTGATCAATGTCACCGGCGACAACTGCAAACGTTTTCTTCTTTCGAGGAAATTCTGTTAACCATGCTCCGTGTAGTTTAAGAAGTAACTTTAAATCATTCACTGATGGTAAATTTTGAGATGTAGTTCTGACACAAAATTCCATTTCATTTAAAACATCATCAATAGGTTCCACATCTTCCTGTGAATTGTGACAAAAATCTTCAATTGCTCTCGCTCGTGAGTTACCAAGTGCGAAACGCTTGCGTTTTTTCTCGAGCGAAAGAATGTCTTTTTCATGAACATTTCGTTTATTTACTTTTATTATTCGTCTATCAATTGCATCTCCAATATTGTACATTTGTTGAATTTCTTTTATTGTGCAAGACTCATCCCAAAACTTATCATTTCTGATTGCTTCAATTCTCGGAAACCGAAATGAATATGCAGTGAAATAATCACTTGATGGTGCTAATTCAGACACGCGAATTTGAAGTACGACCGACTTGTGCGGCTGTATGATAACATGTGGTTTATTTTTACCAAGAAAAATTTTACCCTTCTCAAATTCAATAATCGTTCCTCCACTGTAATCAGATGCGGATTGCATAAGCTTATCATGTAAATTTTTTCGCTCAATATTTTTGATCCCCGTAGAAACTGCACCAACAGAAAACACATAAAAAGTTTCATCATTTTGTTTCTCAATTACTCCCACCTGATATGAACGAATTATGCTTCGTTTGTGAGGGTTTTTAAAATACCCACCAATGATAATACAATCGAAATCTTGAACAATATCATCATTGAAATAATCAGCTTTCATTTTGTACCATCCACCTTTCTCTCGCTCACCTGGCATATAAATTGAATCTGCTTTCTTTAATATAATACCTTCCTCTTTATTTTCTAATGCTTTGTTGAATTGTGTCACTAAGTGATCAACATCCCTAATTTTCACTGGATTTGTTTTAATTAACACACCAGTTTGATCATCAAAGATTGAATGAAGAAGTTCATAACGATGATAATATGGCTGATTGATGAAATTTGTTCCATTTAAATAAAGTAAATCAAAAGCACAAAAGCATGGCCGTAAATAATGATTTATATCTCGCATTTTCTTGACGTCTATATTTGTTTCTCCTTTTGTAACAAATATTTTTAATTCTTTATTCCAGATGATCATTTCACCATCAAGTATCAAACTATGTACTACAACTTTAAATTTAATCAATGGAGAAATAAGTTCATTAAAACTTTGACTAAAGTCATGTGCATTACGCGAAAAGTATTTATATTCTCCATTTTGCATATGCAATTGAAATCGTTCACCATCCATTTTGATCTCTGAATACAATTCGAAATTTTCTAAAATGTTATTTAAATCTTTAGGCAACCTTTTTGATAGCATAACTCTGATCGGTGTGAAAGGTTTTATGACATCTTTCATTGCCTCGATTGCTTGACCTTTCTCAATGAATTCAAGTACAGTCGAAAGATGATTGTATTTACCATATAATTTACCTCCAAGTGGATGAACTTTTTCTAAAATTTTTGCAGGTGATATTTTAAGTTTCATGTTTTTAAGAATTATTTTTACTATCCATTTGAGACATTTAGCAGATCCATTGAGATAAAGTTTCTCAAGCTGATGCTTTTGTTCGTACATTTTTTGATTTGTTGAGATTTGATTAAGTGCTTCATCTACATCAGCTATCGACAATTTTGATTTCTTGTTAGGGCTGATAATCGCACAAACTGTGTCAGCAAGTTCATTTTCATTGCATTTCTCGATCTTTTTTGCATTATCACCTGTAACTGCCAAAATTTTAATTAAAAGTGATCGTAGTCTTGTTTCCTGTAATCCGTATGCACGTTCTTGCTCCTCAGTAGAAAGAATAAGTCGTAGTAAAGGATATAAACTTGAGTTACCGTTAGAAGATTCACTTAAATAGATCTTTTGAAAATTAAGCACTTGCTCAAAATATTTTTTCCTAAAATTCAAAAATTTCTTGTAATATTGTAAGAGGTCAATAAAATTTTCAACTTACATGTAATTATCACGTTGTAAAATACTCGTAGCATAATTACATTGCTCAAAAACATTAACTAAACTTTCAAAAGCCAATTTATGCATAAAGGACATGATGACAAGAAATATTTCTTTAATAATAAACTGATTTTCTAGAAACTTACATTTTTGCGTTCTGAACGGCAAACGTTATTTCACATATAGTACTGTTGCACAGATATTTTTTTTGAGTGAAGACTGTAATTTACGAAACGAATAAATTGAAAATATTTTTCTTTCTATAAAAAGTAATTTATTGGTCTTGAAAAAGACCGTTTTGAAGATGTTGTTGTAATTTTGCGAATAATTTAACCTCCGAAACCATAGAGAGTACGTCCCTGACGTTTCAAGGCATAGACGACATCCATAGCTGTCACTGTCTTGCGCTTGGCGTGTTCAGTATATGTGACTGCATCACGGATGACATTTTCCAAGAAGACCTTCAACACACCACGGGTTTCTTCATAGATCAAACCTGAGATACGTTTAACACCACCACGACGAGCCAATCGACGAATTGCAGGTTTTGTGATTCCTTGAATATTATCACGAAGAACTTTGCGATGACGCTTTGCACCTCCTTTTCCCAAACCTTTGCCTCCTTTGCCTCGGCCAGTCATTTTTCACTTTAATTTTATTTTACCGAGTACTTTACAGAACGAAAGAAAAATTTCAACTGATGTTGATGTATGAATATTGCACTCTTTATATACTTTTTCTCATCTTCCCCTTTTACATCAATATTTTTCATTTTAAACACCACTTATGCATTGAAATTTTTAAAAGTTTCTTTCAAACATCAAAAATGGTAAAAATTAAAGTAACCTGGATATAATTCAGTTCAAAAAGTAATCAATCTTTCTCAAGTTTTTCAAAATTTAATAATTTCCCCTCACTCGTACACTTCCTTCCATTATTTATATTTTCGCGCCAAAAAATCGTATATAAAAAGAGAGAAGAGTGCACATTTTCAACAGTTTTCGTTTGGATCTCATATCGTTCAAAACAAATAGAAATCTTTCAAAAGATGGCTCGTACAAAGCAAACCGCTCGTAAGTCGACAGGAGGCAAAGCACCTCGCAAGTAATTGGCTACAAAGGCTGCTCGCAAATCAGCACCAGCAACCGGAGGAGTCAAGAAACCACATCGTTATCGTCCAGGAACTGTCGCTCTTCGTGAGATTCGTCGTTATCAGAAGTCGACAGAATTATTGATCCGCAAATTGCCATTCCAACGCTTGGTTCGTGAAATCGCTCAAGATTTCAAGACAGACTTGCGTTTCCAATCATCAGCAGTAATGGCACTACAAGAAGCATCAGAAGCTTATTTGGTCGGACTCTTCGAAGACACAAACTTATGCGCTATTCATGCAAAGCGTGTCACAATTATGCCAAAAGATATCCAACTCGCTCGTCGCATTCGTGGTGAACGTGCTTAAATCAATAAATGACTGATTATCACAAAACGGTCTTTTTCAAGACCAAAAAAATAATTAATTGAGAGAAAAATATTTTTGATACAATACCTCTCAATTTTATTTTGCATAGTCTAGTTTGTTCCTATATTAAGAGGTTCTTTGAATATTATTTAACGGAAAGGGGGAGTGAAGTCTGAATTTTTATTATGATCTATATAGTTTTTTTATATTTTTATGAAGTTTGCATTCGAATAAGAGAAAAGTCTTCGAAAATGAACAAATTTTGCTTTAACTAATATCCGAATAATTCCTAAAGAAAGTGTTAAAACATGTTTGATCATGATTTCTCATAGAATGACACTATCTATTTTTTAAGATTAGTAAATAAATAAATTTCCGTTATTACCTATAATTTTTCTCATAAGTTTTTCCTTTTGAAATTGCCTTAAAGTTAGGCAAAACAGAAATTTTATAAATAACATGGATGTAATTTTGTCCTATAGATGGCCAAGTTGAATTGTAAAAATTTGTTATCACATTTCATGAGTTTACGAAATACAAAATATCTCATGCTGTCTCCAGAGAATTTCTTTCTCATTTGATTTTACGAAATTATCAGCATCAGCTGTTTCATCGCGTGATTCCCTTGCCAACAGCACCGAAAACTATATACACAAATACACCTTAACAAACATCATACGATTTGAGCGATTTGCAAATAATTATGAGAATAAGAGAGGGACTTTTCGATTAGTAACATTGCTTTCTGATTGCATTTCTCATTCACATTTACCGAACTACTTATCTATTTGTTAATTATTTCGTCTAAATTTCACCTTGACTAAATATTTTCGGAAATTATTTATATATAAACATTTGAGAGTTCCGTGTTAACTTAATTTTCATAAATGCACTTTAAAAATTTCAAAATGTAGTTCAAGGTCAAGAATATTTTGCTTTTAAGAGCACTAAACTTATGCATTTTGTACGTCATTGTGTTAAAATTTGAACATAACCAAAAATATAGAATGAAAAAAATAATTAATTTTTAAGAATGGCCTTCAACTTTGTATTTGTTTAATTATGTATGCATTTCAATAACAGTTAGGAAATTATTTAAATTTTTTTTGATTTGAAAAACTTTACAATTACATAAACAATAATTTACACACCAATATAAACACAAAAGTTTCTGCACATGTGCAAAACAAGGAAAGTTGCCAAATGATATAAACTTTTCCGGCTTTCCCGCTATAAAATTATATTAAGCGGCAACACAAATTTTCTTCTATCATGTATATACACAACAACATTTACTAAAGCAGTGTGTATTACACAAAGTATAGTCACATGAAATAAAAAATTTCATTCAGTCTGCGAATATACTTGGTCGGTGTAAGTTCAATTTCCGAGCTAAAGGAACAAGAATTCTGCATAGAAAATAGTTTTTGTTCGATTTTTAGGTCGATTTTAATTAAAAATTCTACAGTGCCGACAAATTGTATCTGATTGAAATTAAAAATAAAAGTGTGAACAGAGATACCCTCATTAATTTCGGTCGACAAAAATTTAAATAGCTAAAAACAACGATAATAAAAGTTTTTAGTGACACAGAAAGGAAAATTATTGATTTTTTTTGTGAAAAGAAAGTTTCATCTTGAATCACCAGTGCTAGTGAAAAATCATTAAAATCATGCCTGAACAAAATATTTTTCAACCAGATCCAAAATTGTCACGCTCATCTTATGTCTCATCATTGCAACAATACAATGAACTTTATAAAGAGTCCATTGAGCATCCGGAAAAGTTCTGGGGAAATATTGCGAAGCAATTTCATTGGGAAACACCAGCTGATCCGAAAAATTTTCTATCGTACAACTTTGACATATCAAAGGGGCCAATTTCCATTAAATGGATGGAAGGTGCATCAACAAACATTTGCTACAACCTCTTAGATCGGAACATTAAAAATGGACATGGTGATAAAATTGCATTTTATTGGTATGTCTGGTTTTTTAAAGTTCTCGAATAAAAAAAATAAAATCTATTGTGTGGGTGGAAAGAAAGAAAGAAAATCATAACACAATCTCAATATTGATTTTCCCACCTACGCTTTAGAATCTTTTACGTAAATAGAAGTTTTGTGCAACCGTCGAGCTTTCTAATTGAGATTTATTTTCACAAAATCTTTCCAAGAAGCATCAATTTAGAAAATACTAATGAAACTTGATACGAAAAGCACGTAAAAATGTTTCAGACTTTCTTATTATTCTATTGTGTGTGCAAAAATGTTGAGTATGGTCAACAATAAAGATTGCTGACGATAATTAAAATTTTGTTTTTAAGCATTTCTATACGTAAGAGATATTCGCCGACGTAAGTGTTGACGAGTTCAGTTCAAAGTTCAGCAGGTGTAATATTCCGTAATTAAATACAATTTTAGTGTCTGTTGTTTCTCCTCAAATGACCTGGTGACGTTCTTTCAATCTATTTTGTTGTTTTTCGCTTGTCTCATAAAAATCTTCAAAACATAAAAAAGCTGATAAAAATCTCTTTTCACTTTCCTTTCATCATTGACTACAATAATGTGATAATTAATGTCACTTTTTTATCAATTTTTGTCACGATAATTTTAAAATTCAATACTGTTTTAAAAACAAAAAATTTAATTCAGAAATTTTAAACCTAATGTGAAATATTTTTACATTATAATATTTATGTAACTATAAAATATTAGTACAACTAATAAGAAGCATTCATATCATTTTAAATTAATCCTTTTCTACTCCTAATTGATAAAGGTGTGAAGAATATTCATTGTCAGAAAGAAGAAGAATATACATCATGATCTTGTTAGTGAAAGTCGAGTTTATTCACATGAATTTACATAAAAGCTGACTGATAAGGCATTGTGATCGATTATAATTTTCACGTGTTGTTCTGTTACGCGTCTAGACAGTTTATAAATAGATGAATGACTCATGAGTTGAAAAAGAAAATATTTTTAACCATCCATTACGAAGGAAAATGACAAAAAAAAATTTCTTTTGTCAATTAAAGATTCATAGTTCATGATTTCGTTAGAATTTAGATTTAACTACATGAGATTTTATATTTAGTTGTAAATAAATAGATGCACAGTATTTTAAACTAGTAGATATTTTTGACAAAGATTTAAATCTTGACCAAATTCAGACTTTTACTCATTTTTAGAATCAGTTTCCCAAAAATCACGAAATTCATTTTAAACGTAGCGATTTCGATTTTTGATCACAGTCGTCAGTCGTGCCAATAACTAATTATGAGTAAGTGACTGATTAGATAAGAAAACAGGTGATGTTCGTACTGATGCAATCGCGTGTTTTAACTTTTAATTACTCAATTTTTACTTTGCGGTAAACACACGGAAAAACAAACTTTACTTTCAATATCGATTTTTGATAATAAAAAAGTAAAAGTTATTATGAAATGCAATTGACATTTAATTAATTAATTATAGGGAAGGAAATCATCCAGAAGACTTTACACGTTTCACATATCGCAAGCTATTGGAGGAGGTGTGTCGCTTTGCTAATGTCCTCAAAATGCATGGAGTCAACAAAGGAGATCGTGTGGCTATTTATATGCCGATGATTATGGAAACACCGATTGCTATGCTTGCATGCGCACGAATCGGTGCTGTTCACTCAATTGTTGTAAGTATATAATAAAGTTTTGTTAGAATGTTGCTGAATAAACCTCTAATTAGCTAATTTTTTATCGAATTTAAAAGTATTTGATAAGTAGTTGCTACTATTTGTAATGTTTTTTGTTTACAAGTCATTCGAGTTCATGTCAAAGAATTTATAAACAACATTTGTTTTGTTTACTCGCGAATTCAATTAATGTTTTAATTAAAAATATTTTTTTAATATTAAAACTATTTTAATCAAGAGATTAATAAATTTAAGCTGAACAAACAAAAGCAGTTACTCAATCACCAAATAATTAAATTAATTCATTGGTGTAAAAAGTAATTAACTTTCCATTCACTTGAAATAAAATATTCAACAGGTGTTCACTCATTCAAGTTCACATATACAAATGATCAGAACAAAAAAATCGTGACTTAAATTTAGAATTATTTCTAATGTATTTGTAGTTTGCGGGATTTTCATCAGATTCGCTTGCTGAGAGAATGAAGGACTGCAAGGCCAAAGTTTTGATTACGAGCGACGGAGCATGGCGAGGCGAGAAACTACTACATTTGAAGAAAATTTGTGATCAAGCGCTCGATAAGGCTGAGGAATTGGGTCACCATGTTGAAACTTGCATTGTTGTAAAGCACATAAATCGAGTTACTGCACCAGCTCCAGATCTTGTTGAAGATTTCTCAGTCGATATGCGCGATGATCGTGATTTTTTTTGGAATGATGAGATGGAAGATGTCGAACCAAGTTGTTATCCTGAATGGACAAGTGTTGAAGATCCATTATTTATGCTTTACACAAGTGGCTCTGTATGTTTTAAATAAAATTGAATAAAAAAAATGTGGTAATAAATTTATTTAATTTTAATATTTTAGACTGGAAAACCAAAAGGAGTTCTTCATACAGTTGGTGGTTATTTACTTTATGCCAGCACAACATTTAAACTTGTATTTGATTACAAGCCTGGTGATGTCTATTGGTGTACAGCTGATATTGGTTGGATTACAGGTCACAGTTATGTGGTTTATGGTCCATTAGCTAATGCTGCTTCATCTGTCATGGTGAGAAAACAAAAAACCAATCAATTATTTAAAATATTCTGATTTCAATTTAATTTCAGTTTGAAGGGACACCATTTTATCCAGATGTCGATAGATACTGGCAGGTGATTGAAAAGTATAAGGTCACACAATTCTATACAGCTCCAACAGCACTTCGTTCACTTATGAAGTTTGGTGATCAACCTCCATCTAAGCACAACTTAGAAACATTAAAGTAAATAACACATGATTTTATAATGAGCAAAAATTTATTTAAAATGCTGTATTGTAGAGTACTTGGTAGTGTCGGTGAGCCAATAAATCCAGAAGCATGGTTATGGTATTACAAAGTTATCGGCAAAGAAAAATGCTCAATTGTCGATACATTCTGGCAAACAGAAACTGGAGGTGAGATTAAATATTAAGCAATTGAAATGTTTACTAATAAGACTTTATCTCAAGGTCACGTAATCACACCGCTACCAGGATGTACACCAATGAAACCCGGATCTGCTTCATTTCCATTTTTTGGCGTCAAACCTAGTCTCTTAGATGAAGGTGGTAAGGAAATTCAAGGTGAAGGTGAAGGCTATCTCGTTTTTAGTCAACCATGGCCAGGTGAGTACTTTTTTCAAATATTAAGTGAAATTAAATCATATTTACATTCAGGTATGATGCGAACCGTTTTCAATGATCATCCTCGCTTTGAATCAACTTACTTTTCTAAATTCCCTGGATATTACTGTACTGGTGATGGAGCACGAAGAGATAGTGATGGATATTTGTGGATAACAGGGCGTGTTGATGATATGTTAAATGTCTCCGGACATTTGATGGCAACAGCTGAAGTTGAAGCTGTTTTGACTGAACATCCAAGAGTATCAGAAGCTGCTGTCGTTTCACGTCCTCATCCTGTAAAAGGTAATATTTTTTAAGGAATTAAAAATTTTTTACAATAATTAAAATTTTCAACAGGTGAATGTCTTTATTGTTTTATCACTCCAAATCAAAATGAAACATTTGACATGAAAATGGTTGATGAATTGAAAATTCTCGTTCGTGAAAGAATAGGTAAGAAAAAAATAATTTCCAACAAAACTTTCATTAATTTTTTTTATATTTTTAGGTCCTTTTGCTCAACCCGATGTAATTCAGCATGCACCAGGCTTGCCTAAAACACGCTCAGGCAAAATTATGCGTAGAATTTTAAGAAAAGTTGCAGTGAATGATCGAGAGGTTGGCGATATTTCAACGCTTGCCGAAGAGCAAATTGTGGAAATTTTATTCCAAAATCGACCAGAAAAATAAATTTTTTAATTTCATTAAAATTCTAAAATGCTGCAAAATGCTTGAAATCGTAAAGATCTTCAGTTTATCCTACATACAGTGATATGAAAATATGCGTAATGTTAAATGTGCATTTAATAGCTACACTTAAACTTCTGTGAAATATTTTTAGCTTAATTTTTGCACTTTTTCAGTTAAAATAATTTTAATGATTATAAGTTTAATATCATAAGATGAGAACTGATGAAATTTGTTGGAAATACTAAAATTTCTCCTAACTATTTTATATTTCTCATTATGTAATTTTTTTTATTAACTACTTTTATTTTTTATAAAAAGAAATGTTATTTTATTAAAATGATTAAATTAATATGATAGTTTAAAGCAATAAGGAAACGTTTGAAAATTAGGCCTGAATGACTTTGTAATTGGAAACAAGTTAATAAACCTTTATTCGCCTTGAAAAATTTTTTGGCGCAATTGTCAATACTCATGAAATTAATTAAAGTAAATCAATGAAGCTTCATGAAAATTTTTTTCCATACAAAGTTCATTCAAAACAAACATTTTCAATAATTCACAAATTATTTTGTCATTTTTTCACATAAACCACACTAAAATTCACCTGCTGAAATCCATGCAACTTGAATTTTATCAATAATTTTCAGAATATAACAATATGAAGCAGGAATTAATAGAATTTATTCACAATTTATTAGGATCATATCAATAATGTCTCTTCCTTACAAATATACAATGGTTTTTTCAGATTGAAATATTTCTCATTATATACACTCACATGAATAGAATAAGATAAATACACACACAAGACAACACACACACACACATACACACAATAGAAAATAGAAAACTAAGCGGTAATATTCAGGTCATGCCTGAAAACAATCGGGGCTCATCAAATCTCTTGTTTGTGATTATACGAATTTTGTTAACTATAATTTATGCAAAATTATAGAATAATACGAATGACAATGAATTTGATGAATTATTGATGATGAAAATTTAAAAGCAGCAAGTGAGGCCTATGAAAAAGGAGCTTTAGTTGATAAATTTAAATCTAATTGTTATCGCTAATATCATATGCATATCTTGATGTTTGAGCTTCAAACTTCTTCTTTGAGTAATTTATATTGCATAAAAATATTGATAAAAATTATGCTGCGAAAGATGCAGTGTCCTTAATTGACATACATATCATTCCATCTTTTTCTGTATGCCTTTGCTCAGATAGATGGAACTAAAATTATTATGTAGAGTAAGAATGATTTAAAACCTTTATTATTCAATATTTTGATCAAATTACATACACACAACATGTCCATTTAATTCGAACATGATTGAATCAAAAACACACTAAATAAAGTATTTATAAAATTTATTGCTGTTGAACTTTATAAAGAGAGAATATTTACAATACAAGAATTTAAAAAACTATTAACATTTAAAGATATTTTATCCAAGAAAAACTATGAGAATATCGTTAGAACTATCTTAACTTGTAGATGTTTATTCTATGTTGATTCTGAAAATGGTGAATGAGAGGTTGTTGAAGAAAATTATAGTGATATTAAAATATTATGGTCAAATACTGAAAGAGAATAAAATATTGAATTAAAAATAATAGTCATTTCTTATTTTAAAATTTAACGGACTTTAAAATTTTAAATTTAATATTTTTTAAAAACTGAACGTTTTTAAAATATTTGTTGCATCAAAAATGTCCACTTGTTGCTATTTTTAACGTATATCAACGAGTTATTAAGTAACTATGACAACATTTTCCCATAGCAACCAGCAAACAACAAACAATCAACAACAAAGAAATATTTTATATTAATCACTCTATTCATTTCAAAAAATAATGTCAAGTGATAACAAGGTGACAAAAAGTATAGAAAAAACCAAATCGAAGACTCAAAGGAAAAAAAATCCACCAGGAAATAAAAAGAATGAAGTAAAAAAAGTTCGTAAAATAAGTGAAAAATATCTCAAGGAGGAACTTCAAGTTGAGAGCTCGTTAAAGCAGCGAATTCAAACCCATCCGCTTGATGATGATTTTGCGAAGAAGAAACAAAGCGAAATTAATTTTTTTTGTGATCCATTTTCAACAATTCATTTAAACATTGAAAAGACACAAAAGATATCCGATGAGAATGAGAACGAAAGCGAACGTGCAGATGAGAAGGAAGAAGATGTGGGAGACGTTGATTCGCACAAATCTGAAGCACCACATTCCTCACACTCGAATGAATCATCGCCTAATACTCACATGGCATCGACATATATTGGGCAAGATCACGAGTCAGTTGTGAGGAAATTTGAGCTCACTCGAATCACATACGATGAAGCAAAGTTGCTGTTTTATCCAAAAAGTTTGAGATTTTTGTATCCAAGTGTGAATGATGAGGAAAAAAATACGAAGATTGAATATGATGGACTTTTTTTACGTGAACCACCGCCACTTAAGAAAATTTCTAACAAATTTCTTCTTCTAGATCGATTGCACGAGAGCAATTCAACTGAATTGATTGATGAAAATGGTGATTTGAAAAATTTTGAGAAACTCGTAGATGAAAAAGTTTATCGTCTATCATGTGATCGTGAGTTTAAAGCCATTTATGTTCCTCCAATGCCAATGCATTTTGAACCACTTGAAAAAATTATAAATGAGAAAAAATTCTTAAAAATTCTAATTGAAAACTTAAATTTTGATCAACATAAAATGTTTACAAATGAACATTACGCTGCGAAAATGGTTGAAAAATTGTTCCATGAATATGATAGAAGAACAAAATTTGATATTGTTGGAACACTTAAAAATAAATTGAGTAATTTGAGAGAGCTTAAAGCTGAAAACTTCCCACAAAAATCTCCAAGAACGCCACCTAAAAATGAGGAAATTTTACTCAATCAACAAATTAAAAATGTTCGAACTAAGCTTCGTGCTGAAGAACAATATGATCATAAAATTCTTACTTCACTTCTTGAAAATTGGAAAAACTTGAAGTTAATTAGAAATCAACAAAATTTTGCAACCACAAATTTAACACTGAAAATAAAAAAACTTAAAACAGATATAAATGAAAAGCAAGTTGAAAGGCAACGTCAATATGATGCAGAATTGAATGAAATGATTGACGAAGAATTTGAAAAATACTATGCTGCTA
Source organism: Polypedilum pembai (assembly GCA_014622435.1). NCBI lineage: Eukaryota > Metazoa > Arthropoda > Insecta > Diptera > Chironomidae > Polypedilum > Polypedilum pembai. The sequence goes on from JACWBX010004227.1 coordinate 41,899, forward strand.
AACACAAATACAAAGAAACATTGAAAAACTCAAATGATCCGGACAAAATATTCGATGAGCAGGAGACAATTAAGAAGCCAAAAAAACCAGATATTGATAAAATTGTAGGTGAACTCAATGAAATATACGATAAATTACCAACTGATGTAATTGACCTAAATATCGTCATATCACACGAAGAGAATCAATTGATTGCAAAGGATAGAGTGAGAAAACTAAAAAGACTTTCTTATCGAATAGAATTAGAAGTGGATGGTGAAATTGTTGGAAGTACAAAGCATTGTCGATTAGATGAAAACTTCACCATTCCGGTTCAGTCAGCATTCATTTTGAAATTAACAAAGCATTTGCCGGAAAAACTGAAATTAATTGTGAGTAACTCGAGCATTAATTTGAATGTTTCAATAAAAAAATTTTCTCCCTTAGATTTTCGAGGTGAAAGCAACAACGAAAAAATTAACAGAAATTCTTCTACCAACACCAGATGATGATGAAACTTATAACGAGACAGAAATTCAACATTTCACATTTTCATCGAAGCGAGTACAAAGAAAAAATTCCAATGCGAGATTCTCATCATTCCGTCGCAGCAACAAAAACAAATTAATCAACACCTCAGGAAGTATTTCAATAAAAATAGGTTGGACAAATAGTGAGCAAGCAAATGCTGATGATTCGAACGAAACAAAAATTTTTAAGAAAACATTTACAAATTTGTCTCAAAGCGATTTAATCTCACATGGCGTCCTTCAGAAGTGGTTTGATCAAAAGCTTCTTAATCCACTAGATCCTGATACAAAGAATTTAGTTCAATTCATCCTTGATGGTAAAAGTGATGAAATTGATAAACTAAATGAATCGAAAAGCACAACAACAGCTAAGGAAAACGAATTATTTCGATTTAACGAAGATGAACTTGCATTTTGTTCGGTAGAAGAATTTAATTCAATTGAACGATTTCATCTGCTCAAGGCACGATACAATAACGATCTGAGCTACAAAAATAAGAAACTAATTCCTCAATTAGAGCGTGAACTCGAACTTGACAAGGACAAAGACACAAACATCATTGATGAGTCGTTAATTGCTGATCCAATCGATCTTCAACGATTTCGAGGACGAAAGTATTTGCGAAAAGTTTATGAAATTATTACTAATCATTGTGATAATCTCAATCGTGACAAAATGAACACAAATATTCTCATTGGTGACGAATATCCATCTTTTGGTTCACTTTCACTCGCATTTTATGAAATTTTTGGACCAAAGCGACCACTCAAGCCGACTCGTCGTATCACATCATCACGTACTTCTTGTAAAATCAATGAAGTGACAAATTTCAATATTGTAGTAACTGTTGTACGCGCAACAAATGTTCCGATTCGATGCAATGAGACTCAAGTATCTTCACGTAAAAGCAGTACATTATCAACACCCGGTACTGGCAAATTTACGCCATTTACAAACTCAAACATTCATCCGCATGTTTTTGTTGCTATATCACTTAAAGATCATCATCACATATGCCGAACGTCGTCAGCTGAAGGCACAAATCCTATGTGGAATGAACAATTGACTCTTCCATTCAATATCAATTCTGATGACTCTAAACGATGCCTCTCTATTGATCTTTATGATGAAGTCGTTGAAGATCTCATTGATAATGTGGCAGAAGTTTATCAGAGAATAACAAGCAAGTGGCTAGGCACGCTCAAAATTCCAATTATCAACATTTGTATGAATCAAAGAATTGAAGGAACTTTTGAACTTTTTATTCCTACTGTTCTTGTTGGCTATACCAAACCAAAATTTTCACCAACTGATCAGCAAACATCGATAACTATTGAAAATTTTCCTGATTTATCGAAAAAAACTTATATAAGTCTCTTTATCAGTCTCGAACCATCAGTCGAAATTCCACAGTTAATTTCTTCAGGTCTTGAATGCATTGAAGTAATTCATGTAGAGCAGCATATGAAAATTTGGTTTGAGCAGCTTAAGCTTGAATTTCCATCGCGGACACAAAAGTGGAGTCCATTTGTAACTTTGTTAAATGGAAAACGTTGTTGCATTACAAGATTATTGAGTCCACTAGCGATTCCATTTGAGAAAAATGAGACAACTGAGCAATTGATAAGACGATTCGTATCATTAATTCCAATACAACATGATGCGAGCACAACGCATAGTAGCTGCACTGGACTAAATGGTGTTTGGATTTCTAATCATGTAAGAATAATTTTTCTTTAACGTTTTCCTAACTTTAAAAAATATTTTATTCAGCATGTCCTGGGTTTAATGACATCATCAACAAAGGATCTCGGAGTGCTTCTCACATGTTATTATTTAGAGCTTGGAATTCCATCATGGTTAATATTAGGCTCAAGTACTACTTGTGGTGAAAGTTGTTTCGTTCTCATTCGAGAATCAAACGAATTTTTCATTATTGATCCTTCAAGTGCTAGGAAATACAGTAGCAAAGATATTTATTGTCCTCTTACAAAATGTTACTGTCTCGTTAATCAATACAATGTATGGGCGAATATTCAGCGAGAGCAACGTGTCTTTTTAACACAATTTGATGTCAATAGAAGTTTCGATTGGCGTCCTATGTTTCAAAAAGTTGTCGACATTCCAAATGAAACAATTCATGATACATCTTTCAAATACGAAAGATCATTTGACACCAGAGATTTGCAGAGAACAATTCATGCAAAAATAATCAAAAAAATTAACTCATGGAGATCGCATAGAAAGACTGTATGGAATCGGTGAGTGAAAATTGGCATTTTATTATAATTCATAAATTTGACTGTTTGCCAAAATTTAAAATCAATTTGTTGATTTCAGTTTTGTGAGTGAAAATTTGAGAACAATACTTTTACGTTTAGAAGATGACATATGTTTCGAAAATGACAACGAAGATCATATTGAAATGCTGAAAATGCTGTTCGTAAACCACAAGGTATATAATCTCAATATTCTACTGCATGAAATCAATAAAACATTAATTCAAAACAGGTCATTGGTTACACAATCAACTGCAAATACACAAATCTCTCGTCAATCGTCACGGAAATTAAAAATACTGGCATTCATCTGAATCTCGATAACAAAGTTGAATTTGCAGCGAATGTTTATGTTAAGGAGTATGCTAATAATGTATTGTCAATATGGATATTTCTCATGTCATTGATTCCGAAAGCGTAAAGTTGAGATAAGAATCAAGATTTTGCTTTTTTTGTTCACTCTCTTTCATTTTTAAAACTTCGTATGACATTTTTCATTTTGCTTGTCTTATTTGTAAACGATGATTATACAAAAAATAAATAAATAAAAAGTTTGATTTGATGAAATTAAAAGACTTAAATTTTGCAATTTTTATAAATTAAAATTCAAAAAAATGTAATTTTACCTTAGAATTTATTGTGTAAAATAATTTTGTTTTTCACATGATTAATAGCTGCATTAAATTATTTATCAACAAAATTGTAAAATTTATAGCTCCTAAAATACACATTTATCTCACGTAGTTTATGAACTAATAACTTTTGGTTCAAAATTATCTTAGATTACTAATTACCTTTTTAGATTTCTTTTCTTTGCAATTTAAAAAATGGAAACGAATTTACAACAGAAAATAGGTATGAAGCAAAAATGAATTGCATACTTAAGTGTCTGTGTGTCACTACATTATCATTATCATAGCACAAGTAAAAGTTTTTTTTCTCAAGGACTTCATGGTTGCTTCTTCTCGTTTTATTTTTATTTTATCGTGCAATACCATAAATTCCATGAGAAACTAAATTTATTGGAATTACACATATTTACCCTTTTACCTCATTTCTTTCTTCAATTATTTATTGAAGCTTCAATAAAGATTGTCACTAGATTTTTATTATTTTTCACATTATTATTTATCATATTTATTGTTTTCAAGCATTGATTAATTATTGTATATGTGTGTTCAATGAGCAATATTTTAGATTAATACAAATTATTAATTTCTTTTCCAAGTATTGAGTATTTTTGTGACTGAGATTGATTTTTATTTGTATGCAGAAGTAATTTTTTACTAATCATTGCACAAAATAAATTGTATTTTAAAACAATTTGAAATATTCTTTTTTTTAAAAAGTGGCAGTTAAAATTGGAAATAATCCAGACAAGGACACTCGATTATCTGCAATGATGTTTTATAATTTTTTGCTATCTTTTACTATTTTTAAAAATTTTATAATTATAAATATTTTTTCACTAGATTTCACTACAAAATAGCATTTATGCTGTCTTTCTTAATCAGTGTTGTTACACAGGCGGCCTGTGTAACAAAACTATTCTTAATAAAAGCATTTTATTAATTGAAAAATTAAGCAAAATGCTATTTGAATTTTTCTTTCAAAATATAAATTTTTGAAAAATATAATTAGAAAAGGAAATGTTGAATTTTCTTCTTGAATAAATTTTATAGCGTCAATATGCCACTATATAATGCTAAAACATGATAGCAAAAAACTTTTTTGAACATTCTAGACAATTATACTAAATATAATATGTCGATTTTTAACAAGAACAAAAAAGTGTGATCTTTTATGATCTTGAGTGATCACAACGATCTTTTGCTATCTTTAACTTTATCCCATGATTTTTTTTTCGAGTTTCTTTGCCTGGTAAATAATTTCATTTGTTATTTTTGAAATGAAAAGCAAAATGTTTAAGCAAAAACTCTTTGTTAAAATCCCACATGACAACTAAATTACTGTGATAGAACGACTTCAAAACAGAACATTATTACTTTATTTTTAGTCACAAAACTTCAAATCCATTCATTTCTTTACTACAAGTATTTTTGAGATCAACAGAAGAATTTTTAATACAAAAAATTATTTCAATATAACTCTGGGTCGCGTGTGAGCGATCTACGATTATTGGATCGCGAACGTTTCGTTGTCAATCGAGAATTGATTGTTGGCTGCTGTTGATGTTGTGGCTCATACCAAACACGTCGCTTTCCAAATCTGTATTATAATTAAGCTTTTAAGTTAATTGAAATGTTTGCAGAAATTTTTACTCAAACTCACTTATTTTGACGTCTTCGTGGTAGGTTCTCTGATGTATCGTTTTCAGTCACATGAACATTACCTAATTGGGAAGAAAAATAAAATAAAACTGTAAGAAAGAACAAAATTTCCAGAAGCACTTACCATGTCGTCTCTTAGTGCCTTTGAATGGAATGGCATTGACGTTGTTATCATCACCGCCTTCTTGTGCAATCTGTGAATGATGTCTTCGTGGCAAAATGCAATTTTTTCCCTTGCATCCTTTCATATGCTCGAGTGTGTCATGAAGGAATGATTTCTCTAGCGTTGATAATGTTGCTGCCATGTTTTGTGTTTCAAATGGATCTGTGAAGCGTAAAATTTATTAATTCATTAACTTAAGTTTCCAACATCCTACACCTAAAGTTGCTCACCTTTCTTGAGATTGTAGAACGTTATCAAACCTGTCGTGAACTCACAATACAAATAATTGTGCGTCTGATTAATTGTTCTGAGACATGAGTAAGTGTTGTTATTAGCATTCATGCAGAAACAGAATGATTCATCATCCCAAAATGGAGCCGTTCGCCAATGTTGCGAATCATGACTAAAGCAATTCATTTTCTCCGCCAAACATTCTTTTTCCATTTTTGCCTTCTTATTACGTTTCCTTTCTTTTTTTCGCTGTCGTTCTTCCTTCAGTTTCTTCCGTGCATCACGTGCAATTTCTTTCTCCAATGTTGGTGAACTATTTATAAATAAAAATTCAAATTAATGAAGTTTATTTCTGTTCATTTCATAGTTTTTACCTTTCAAATTCTGGTTCACAATAACATTCAGCTGGTAATGAACTTTTATTATTTTCACTGTTTCCATTTTCTTCTGTTGTAATATTCATGATTTGATTTACACTATTGCCATAAATGTGTTGATTTGGTCTATGATGCTTTGATTTAATCACTGTTGGTGGCTCTAAAGTGCTTGTTGTTTGCTCTTTAAATGCTGTGGTCAAGAGTGATGATTCACTAACAATATTTGCTTGTGTTGTTGAAATGATGAACGGATCTAATGACTCACTCATTGAGAAATCTTCGATATTTGCTGCTGTAGTAGCATCCTCGATTGTTGTGACCTTAACAAGTTTTGTTCTATTACGAAGTTTTGTTGTGGTTGATTTGATTGCTTCAATGGTGCTTGATATTTCCTCAAGAAGAGATTCCTGTGTTATTGATGAGCTAGTAAAATTATCATATTCTGTCGTTGAATCTTCAGTTGTTGGTGGATGAGTTGTTGTAGTTGTCTGATGCTTTGGTCTTTTTCTCTGATGCCGATGCTGATGTGTTATTGATTTTTGTGTCGTTAACGTTAGTCGTTCTTCTGAATGTTCCTGAATGTCTTCAGTTGATGAATTTAAGCTTTTATAGCCTTCATCATCATCAATTGTCATGTTCGATGGTCGATTTTCTCTCAAATGCTTTTTTATGTCTTTCAAATTTTCAATTTTATCTTTTAAAACTTTAATCAACATGTCGATTTGTAATCGACTCTGTCGCCAAGCATCCTCATTTTCATAGACTATAGTTGAACAATTTACTTTACCAGATGTCTCAACAAAGCATTGCACTGGATTCTTTGTGTTGTTCAAATATTTCTTCTCAAGTGATAGTAAAACTGAATGTAACTCATCAATGGTTTGCGTTATATAATCAGTATCTCTTTTCTTTCTTGAATGCTCTTTAGTTTCTTTTTCATCATCAGCAATTGCTTCTTGAACAATTTTATATTCTAGATTGTCAAGAACCTCATCCATCCTCAAAAGATTGAGAAACTCGGGAGGCAATTGCTCATTATAGATCTCATCAAGCTGCTCCTCATTAATTTCTCTTTTGTGCCTTCTACTTCTATGTCGATCGAATCGCTTCTGTTTTGGATGGAAAATGTCTCGTTCGGATTTTATTTTTGTATAAACAACACCATTTGGCGTGAAACAAGCACAATTTCTTCTTTGTTGCTGCAATGAAAGATATTTATTGATTTCAGCAAGATGGTCTTGAACTTCACGATGAAATTTGCATTTATGCTTTCTCCAGCGGCCTTCTTCATTGATACATTTCCATTTTTGTCCAGCAACACAATCTTGCAACATAGTTGTATCAGAACATTCAATATTAAGTCTTACAAGTTTTGATTGATATGGTGGAACATTGTTGTCATTATGAAGTTTATCATGAGCTATTTAAAGAAAAAAATTGTGAAAATTTATTTTAAAAATTATGTTAAATCTACCTTCACGATGTTTTCTTCTTTTCTTTAAAGTTTGCTTTGGTTGATCTTGTTGAATATCGGCATCTATATCACTATCATCAACAATTTCATCTAAATCATCATCTTCTTCTTCTTCACCTTCAACGTCATCTTCAATTTCGTGAGAACTAAAATCATGTTCTCGATGTTTCAGCTCTTCAAACGTTCGATTTTCGGTTAATGTCAATTCCATTTTATTATTGTTCTCGTTGAGTAATTGTGTATATTTGGCAGCAGCAGCTCGTGCACGCTGTTCCGCCAACTGTTCAGGCGTTTCGCGTCGTCCGGAGCTCTCAATTAAAAATGTGTCTGGCCACTTAAATTTAATTGAACGATGTCGATTGATAATCAACGGTAGAATTGATTTTCCGTCCATGTGTGGTGGTACTTGAACGCCTGCAATGTCCAAAAATGTTGGAGCAAGATCGACATTCTGAACGATTTCCTCGACCCTACACAATAAATTAAAAATTCAGTTGTGAAGGTCAACATAATGATAAATGACAGTCTTACAAACTTCCAGCTTCAACTCCCGGTCCACGCAGCAAAAACGGAACTCGCACGTCGAATTCAAATGGAAAGCTTTTGCCTTTAATCAAGCCAAATTGACCCAAGTGATAGCCATGATCAGATGTGTAGAAAATATATGTGTTATCGAGTTCACCAAGTTGTTTGAGTTCCTGATAGACACGTTCAACAGCTACATCAACACTTTGAAGAGTTTGAAGTCTTTTTGTCATGAGTATGTCAGTGAATTTTTTGTGAATCGGTTCCATTTTCTTTGTCACACGTAATATCCATTGTTTGTCTGGATTTGGTGCAAAATCATAAGACGGTGTGCTGTAAAAAAAAAGTGAAACAAAAACATATCATACGTTAAAATTTAAAAAAAAAACCTCATATAGAAAAAAATGACAAAAAGAAATGCCTAATACAGGGATCGAACCTGTGACCTTCGCGTTATTAGCACGACGCTCTAACCAACTGAGCTAATCAGGCAATTTTTTGATGCTTTCCATTCTTGCACACATATTTATTTAAAGCTTTATTCATTTTCATATAAGTGATTTTTCGTTTTACTTCTAATAAAACGTATGTGTACGACGATAAGATTAATTTTAGTGAATATTTTATTTTCGTATATGCGTTTTGTATTTTAAAAAATCTTTTTTCGCTTGTTGTGAACTTTACAAATTCCTTTTTTCGCTTTTTCAATGAATTTAAAATGACTAAACGTGCAAGACTAGATAAAAAACTCATAAAAAAGATTTTTCTCTATATTTGTTAATATTCGCCATTCATTCACAAATGACTAAATTTTACGACTTTCATATCTATCAATGAAGACAAAAATTAGTAATCAGAAGCTTTAGACAATTAGCTTATAGTTTCATAACTGACGAAGAAATAGTGAATTATTAGCTTATCAGATGGATTTGCAAAAATCATCAAATTAGAATTTAATAAAAATTTATTGAAATATTTACGCAGCTGTACAATGAAAATATTCTCGTTAACAAAAACAATCAATTAAATTAAGCGTAAACTTGAGATATTGATGAAAGACATATTTTAAGCTTAGAAAATGAAAAATGAATTGAAAGAACAATGAAATGCTTAGAATGTCAAGCAAGAAACAAGAAAATCCGCTTTCTATCAATTACTTCAAAGCCAATGTCCAGTGCACAACGGTAGACGATTAGTAGATGATGTCAGTAAGATTATAATTATTGCAATTGATATTAAATTTATTTTCTGCATTTTTATTATACTACATCATATAATTAAAAGCCAGTTCTTGTCGACACTTATGAAAAAATAGCATTTAAGACAGAAAAAGAAACTTGAACAACAGTTGCAAATAAATAAATTTTAATAAAATACCTTGTTGACATAAATTATAAAATTTTATACAAATATAACATTTGATGGTAAAATAAAAATACATTTTGGCAACATCTGTCCAAAGAAAAATTCATCAATTCATCTAATATCATAACCCTTCTCCCTCACTTCACAATAAAAGTCTTTTAATGAGCTAATTTAGCTTCGTATGTGTGAAAATTTGTTTAACCCAAAAAGGGAGAGAAACATAGCAATTAATATGCAGGAAAATGGCTATCCATATTAGCATGATTGAGAGGAAGAATGAAATTTTTTGCATATTCAAAATTTCAATATTCATTAAATGGGCTTGTTAAGTTGAATAATAAGACAAACATGATGAACAAAATCACTTATCATTTTCATGTCGGAGGCAGCTCATCTTTGATTCAATGATCATCAATTTGAAACGTTCATCATGATGAAATTTGCGTATCAGAATGAATAGGCAAACAAGCATTCATTATTTATTTTCGTACATGAAAATGAAATCAATGTAAAATTAAAATTGAAGATGTTCTCTTTCTTTCTGACTTCTTCTTTTTATTCATTCATACATAATAAATATATTTTCAGATCAATACAATTTTTTTTTTCAATGACGATTAAATGTTTTGTGGCTTCTGAATATGAAATCTTAATAAAGTTTTCGAAAACCCAAGTGGAACTTGTCAGAACTAAAATTTTTATCACAAATACTTCATTTCAAATTTATTTGTATTTTTTATTGGTGACGATATTGCCAATTATCGTTTATTCATTAATTTTTATTTTTTCAAAAGCAGTTTCAAATTTGCATAAATTACGGAAGGAATAAAAAATTGTCATTGCTAGTTGTTCATTGTGATGTTTAATGTTCAACCCTAAAATTTACTTTCCCTTCCAACGGACATGAAATTGCAATTCTTAATTGTCGTAATGGGAATTAGCATGCATTTAAATTGGAAATTGACACTCAAATTGTACTCACTGATGTGTGGTGACATTGAAGAACAGATGGCTATACTGTGGTGCACTATCTTCTGGACCATGAGGCGATGGGAATGACCTGTGATTAAAAATAAAACTCTACATGGGGACGCGCACCATAAATCATTACTCACATTGTCAACATCACCGGTTTCCGATGATTTTGCTGCTTCGACTGTCTCAAAAATGCAATCGAATCATTGGCGATTAAATCGGGATAGTAGTCTTTTGCATAGTCAAAGCCATGTTTAATTTTCTGTCCATTCATATTAATACTATAATTATAATACTTTGAATTCATTATAAGACCACCCCATTCACGCCAACCTGTATTGGAATGATTATTAGTGTGAAACGTGGGTCTAGTCAATAATTCTGGTTTAATTACCTGGTGGAATGTATGAGCCATTGTATTTATTCAAATACTTGCCAAAATAGCCGGTGCGATAGCCGGCATTTGAGAGGTAAGTGGCAAATGAACGAGTCTCGTGTGTCGCTTGCCACTGTGGACTAGAGCAGTTATCGTTGTTGGTAAACACTTGATGATTATGCACATAAAGACCTGTTAAAATCGACGAACGTGCGGGACAACACATTGGAGTGGACGTATATGCATGTCGAAACTCGGCACCACCATCTCTCAATAAACGCAATGTTCGAGGCATGAAATTGAGTGAACCAAGCTCCACATCTTGATCATCAGTTAAAATTAAAATGATATTTGGCTTACGCTCCTTCAATGTTGCTGGAATGAATGGATTATTACGTATTGGACCACCATCAGCGTACGTAAAAATGCCCGCATTGCCACTTTTTTTAACACGGCCACGATGATTGCGTTTATTTGATTTGTGATGACTATGACTAGCTGATATCATACCATCATTAATATTGATTAATATCACAAATATTATGAATAGGAGCAGTGAAGCATTAAGCGATGTCCACATTATTTGCATTTTTTAATAATTTATATTTCAACTCGTGTGTAATTTTATTATTAAAACTTTCTTCTTTGCTATATGAATATTTTTTTGTCAAAACTTATTGCTTAATTAATTACAAGTGGCAGCAGCGACAGAACAACACAAAAAAATCATTTTCTTATTCCGATCATCGCTTCTTCCACTTCACAATTGAGGCTATTAGTATTTTATAGCTGTTTCATATTTGAATTTTAAATCAGCAACACACAAATTCTCTTTCTGATTTGTTCATAAAAATTTAACCCAAGAAATCAAAAGCTTTTTCTACTTCAAGTCTTTTCACCACTTATGAAATATCAATTAATTAATAAATGTGAGTTTTATAAACAAATTAAATCAGTAGTAGTTTGCTCGTTCACCGTCTTTGAACAGAATTTTGATTTCTTTAATCGCTGTTATCACGCCTCTCTTTAGTCTCTATCTTTTTGCAGTGTGATTAAAATTTAAACACTTTCTGCTGCTGCTATTGTGAGTGTTAATGATTGTTACTCATTCAGACTAATTAATTAAGCAACAAGAGCCAAATGTGTACACAAGAGAGACTCAAGATATGTGTGAGAAATTTTTTAAAGCTTGTTTTGCTTGCTTTCTGTTACGATTGTTCGATTTATCTTCTGAAATGAAAAAATAAGAGTAAAAGTGAATAAAGGAATGACTTTAATATATTTTCTTTAGATTAAGAAATAAACTTAAAAATATCTTGATTTTAAAAAACAGTTAGATCAAATTTTAAAAACCATACAATCAAAAGAGAATGTTCAAGCAATTTAAAAATAACAATGTTGCTTACAATCACTATAATCAACTCAAATAAGAGAAAAGAATGAACAAACAAAAAATGATAAAGGCGCATTTTACTTAAAAAAATAAATCTCAAGAAATAATTTTGCAAAAAAAATTTTAACTTACAAGCACCGCTATGAATGTCAACCATGTGTGTGACAGCTTATTACTTTAAACATTTATCATTTGACAATAATTTTACTTAATTACATAACAAAGAAGAACACTTAACGAGGCAAATGAATTGCACATAAGGCAATATTAAAATTGTACACAATCCAGGAGCGGCATAACATCAACAAATGAAACGAATGAAGAATGAGAAACGAAAGAAAGAGAGGAATGAGCAAACGAACGTGTGTTAAAAAGAATAGAGAGGAAAATGAACTTGAAGGAATTCACTTTATGACGACAGAAGTTTAAATATGTGAGAGAATTTTGTGTATTTCACTGAAATGTGATCGCATCATGGTGGCATTAAGTAGAATAATTATGAAATACAGAAATTCATTTTTATAGAACACAAATGTTAAAGTCTTTCATGTGAAACTGTTAAATTGAATTTTTATTACTAACAGAGAAAAAAAATCAGTTTCTGTTTAATGGAAAAAATTTCATTGATTAAATCACAGTGTCAAGGTTAAACGACATCGAGGGATTGAAATTGATACAGTGTGAATAAGAAAGAGAGAGGAGAAAAAAGTTTGTTCAGTTCTTCAATTTCAAGTCGAATATTGAATGAAAAGAAAAAAGAGACGATAGTCACGATGGATAATTGTCTCAATGCCTATCTGCGTGTGAAATTGCGCAATCACTTTCGCTTTAACGCTCGAATTGAAATTGAAGAACAAGATTAAGCTCCAGAAATGACTGCACATGTGTCTTGCCGCATTATGAGATTAAAGTGTGTGAGACATAAAAGTTTTCTGGATTGAATTGCAATATTGTGCATCAATATAAGCTATTGAGAGTTACAAATTAGTTCCAATCTAGCAAGCAGCATGGATCATTAATTCAATCTCATTTTTACTCTCACGTGAACTACGATAAAAAGTTTCTTGAATTTAAGTATTTTAATGGAGCCAGCATAATGCTAGAA
>JACWBX010004228.1:0-10567 GCA_014622435.1 Polypedilum pembai
AGAAATTGTTTTTATTTTAACACCTTTTTGAATTTAGTTTTGATGTGTGATACTCTATTAATCTGTCCGTGTTCTATTTTGAAATGGCTCTAGTTAATGAAGATTCAATTTAAACTTTTTTAATCCGATTTTCTCAGAAATTAAAGTTCAATGAATTTATCAATTTTTTCTCTTTTTTAGAATTTTCTTTAATTTAAAATTTATGCATTAATTTAGGGGGATAAGAACACAAATTTATCGCATAATTTTCTTCTTGATTCTTCTCTGTAAAAATGAAAAACAAAAAGAAATATAAAAATTATGTTAAAATTTGTAATGCCATCATATTTTTATCTAGCTGCTTTCTATCGAGAGTTATTAGCGAAAAACTAAAAGTTGATAATCACTCTAGAACATACTTTAAATTAAGAAAAAAATTTAAAAATTTTGATTAGAAAATTTTTCATCTTTAATTTGTGTCCACTCATTGTGTGTCACATTCATATTAAATTAATAAAATTGTTAGCATGTACAGTGTTGTATAATCAATGCGGGTAATTTCTTTGTGACTTATTTTATTCGTTTTGTACAGAGTTTGAAATTATTTTGAGATTAACTAAAATATAAACTAATTTTAGTCGATTAAAAAAGAAAACACTTCTCGATTAGTTTTAGTTGAAAAATGGTTTAAATCGAATGATCACAACTAAATTTAATCGATTAGTGTTTTTGTTTTTAATCGATTAAATTTAGTTAAATTTTAGTTAGTTGCAACTAAATTTCAAAAAGCTTTTGGACTCTGATTTCGTTAAATTTTTTGTACTTAATCGTTTTCTTTGGCAAAATGTTGATGATTATATGAAGCTGTTTGTAGCTGTGTGTAAATATATTTTATATAATCCACTTGTGCAACAGTTGTTGTTTTTGCAGACAGACTTCTGTTGTTGTGTTTCTCCATTTATTTTTAATTGATTTTATATTTACCACTGATGATGTTTAAATTAATTCTTAGTACGTCTTTGTATCTCAAATCAAAGATTCAATTCATATACTCGCTTTTCACATAGAGTCCGAGTGTTTAAATCAAACACTTTTGCGTCTTTTTATTATTCTTAATTGTCAACTTTAAATCTCAAATTAAAAACTTTTATAAATCTTTGAATTTTGCATCGCTTTTTCATTCTTTTTTTGAAATGAGATCAAACGTGGACAGATAATACTCTTCATGCATGTGGCTAATTCTGCCTTCAGGTGGCGAGCCTGTTATTACCTGAAAAATAGAAGGAACTCATGGAAACTAAAGAATTACGCTCTTAGGGAATTGTTTCGCTAATTTAAATTGTTTCGAAAAGTGAAAAATAAAAGTGAACAATTTTGAAAATTTTTGATCACGAGAAACAGTGGTGAAAACAAATCATGCACAGAGAGAAAAACTGTTTAACTGGCATAAAGTTGGATCTGATAAAGCTTTTTATGAGGCATAAAAAGTGTATTTTATGACACTCATAAATTTTTTCCATACAAACTTTTTATGTCATATAAAACTTTTTTAGCTCTAATAAACATTTATTTCTTTTCTGGCATAAAGTCACTTTATGAGATCCAACTTTATGCCAGTTAAAAAGTTTTTCTCTCCGTGTGAACAAGTGTTGAATAATAATTTTAACTTGGGACTTTATTGTCTTTTAATATGATTACATTTACGTATGAGAGTGAGATATTATAAGCTTGAGCTTTAATCCTTGAACTTTGTTGATGTTCATTTAGTTTTATTGATATTTAGAATAAGTGTCGAATAGAAATTAACCACTAAATGAAATTTCGAACTCACTCGATAATAACGGTTAGAAAATTTTTAAAAATTTGCTGAATTCATATTTAAATTTTAATAAGTCGTTACATTTAAAATTTCTTACCGAATTCAAATATTTCACTTCACTTAAATCTTATCTGAAAATGAATGAAAAATTAATTAAAAAAGCATGTGAATTTATTTTTGATTGACTTCTCGTCATTCATATTTTATTTTTTACCTTTTTCAAAGATTCTCATCGAAAATCTCATGTTTAAGATTTTTTCTTTAGAAAAGGAAGTTTGTTATCTTCTAAAATTAATAATTCATTCGAATCATTTATTATTCTTCATTAAAAAATAATTTTTAATAATCAAAATAAAATTTTGATAATTTTATCAAAAAACAAATTTTCTTTTTTTGATTTTTCCTTAAACGTTCATTTTTTTCTCTCTTAAAAATTAATGAATAAAGTTTTCTTTTTGTTTTTGTCAAACTTACTTCCTGCTTTCAAAAAACTTTATAACAATCACAATTTTTCTTTTTTTTTGCACATAATAGGGAGTAAAAATAAATTTCTTAATTTTTTCATTTTTTTCTTCAATAGTTTCTGTTCCAAGAGATGAAAGTTTTTTTACTTTCAATATCAAATACGCGAGACGTAACAACGGTCTGCTAAATTCGAAATTTTACAATTTTTTTAATTTGAGTTGAAGCGAGAAAATTAACATAAAAAGTTCAACTTGAAATTTTTTATCATAAAAATTCACAAAATGACCGTTATTTACAACAAAATGCGCCAATTTTTCTCATAATTGTTTTTCTTTTATCTCATTACATATACTAATATTAAATGTGTGTATGTTTTGTATGTGTGGTTTGTATTTTGAGGATAGTGAGTGAGAGACTAATTACAAATTACAAATGTCTCTTAAGAGTAAACTTTTTTCCATCCATTTTCACTTTCACTTTCAAAAAATTTTAAAATTTGCTTGATACATACATCTATTAATTCGTACGTATAAATAAAAAAATTTCCATTGAAAATTTAGAAAAATTTATAAAGTTTTATCATCAAGTATAAAAAAAATGATTAATTTTCTTTCTCAGCATTCTGATTTCATCATCGAGACGAGAGAAACTTTTCACTTCCATACAAAATTATGCCAATTTTATCACCAGCAAAATACTGACAAGTCGCCATCATTATTGTTCCAATTACGAGCTTTTAACTAAAAAAAGGTTTAAAAAAGAGTGGATAAAATTATAAATAAAAAGTTTGAAATGAGAGAAAAAAGCAGATTCCGTAACCGTTTTGTTTTTCGACTAACTAAAATTCAACTAATTTTTAGTCGATTAAAAATAAAACACTAATCGATTAATTGAAATTTAGTCAATTATCATTTTATTTTTAATCGACTAAAAATTAGTTGAATTTTAGTTACTCGAAAAACAGTTTCGGACTCCGAAAGAAAGTTTTGATAGGAGTTTTTCCAATTATTTTATAGAATTGATGAAAAAATGTCGTCATTGTTGTTTGTGGTGAGAAGAAGAAAAGAGAAAATAAAAATGGAAGAAAATCATATTGTTTTTAAAATTTACAGAAAATGTAGCAGTCTTTGTTACGAGATTTCATCTTAATCATCTTTTTGTATTACAAGAGAAATAGATAAAGAATAGAATTAAAAAGGAGAATTCAACACTTTTTCATATGTTACACTCCTGGACTCGATATGATTCGATTCACGAATTTGTTACTCACTTGCATTTTATCAAAGTCTAAGCATGGACGACGCCTCGCTAATTGATGATTACGTGGCGTTCGATTGCGACGTGGTGAGATCGCAAACACCTTAGTTGGCGGACTTATTGAACGTAAATCTAATGATGATGATGATGGAGTCGAAGAGGAACCACTACCAGTTGTTAGTGGACTATTATTATCACATGATATTCGAATGTTTTCTATTCCCCGTCCAGCTTCAACAAGAATCAATGGCGTTGTTGAACGGCTTAAATAAAATTATTTTTTATATTAATTAGATTGCGATTAGAGATAGAAATAAAATTTAAATTACTTAAAATTGGGAGTTGTGGAACGTTGATGTTGTACTGTTGGTGACTGTATATTCTTATTTAAATGTTGATAATTAAACAATAAATGTCCTCGATGAGGCTTTAATGCTTCAATTGGAGGTGTAGTCCTAAAATTGACTGGTGCTGTCAGCATCAACAACTAAAAAATTTAAATATTAATTTTAACTAACATTTTAAATTTAAAAAATTAATGTAAACAACAACAAAAATAAATTGACAAGAAAAGTTTTCAAATTATTTCTTTCTCTATGAAAACTAAAAAATTGACAACAAAGGCTTGACTAATTTAGCAGTAATATATTAATAATCATCAAATAAGTAAGTAAGTACCTCATCGTCTGAATTGTGAGCAAGAGATCTTTTTCTCTTTTCTAAAAATGTCGAACTCGAACATCTTTTCGGAGAATCGCTATTATTATTAATTTTTAACTTTTGCTTCTGGTCCACATTCTCGTTCAATACTTCAATTGTATTATCTATCGGCTTTGTCATAATTACTTCAAGCTCTTCCTCAGAGCTATGCTGATCATAAAATAAATTTGACTGCGGACTTAAAAAAGATGATGGTGATCGCTCAGAATCGGGTGATGTATGTAGTGAGCTCATGCCTATTATAAAACAAAGAAAAACGACAATAATTTGTTATCAGAAAGCAATTAAATAGTTGTTTGCTTGTAACTCTTAACTAAACTTGAATTTTTTATGAATGAATATTGTGAGCAATGTTGCCAGTTTATATTAATGGTTCAAAAGATTTTCGCATATTAAGAACTTTCAATTAATAACACTACCTAAATTGATAATTATTTTAGGACGTAAAGGATATTGCAATGGCTAGGTAGTGATAATGTCACACATTAATGAACGAGGCGGTAAAACAAAAAAAACCAACCAAAGCGTTGCTTAATTAAGCGAAAAGTTTTACCTTTTTCCTCATCAATAATTGATTCATCATCAAAGCGCTACCTAAAATGCTAACATAAAGCATGAAAAAGCTCTATATACAACATCGATTTAGAAAATGACATTATTATTATTTCAAAATTAATTTCTTATTCTTTCTTTGGTATATTTTTATCGTACTTGAAAATTGGTCTCTGTCTCTGTACAACCTACACCTCCCTTTTTAATGTTAATTCAGATGTTTTTAGTTCACTTTGTACAAAGTATGTGATAACGAAACGTGCCTTACTTTTTTATTTAAAAGAATAAAGAAACAACAACAAAATATACAGATGGATAAGATAAGGAGAATATCATAGCAGACATTGTGTTATTTTGTCTTCTTATTTGTAATGATATTATTAGAATGCATATAATAAATGTAACCAATGATGACAGAAAATAAAACGAGACCTATTTTTATAATATTTGACAGTAAATTTGATTACTAATATCAAGTACTAAAAATTCTATGTCATAAGAACGATTCTGATTATATTTGATGATGGAAAATTCCATTGTAAGAATCATTTCACTTTCAAATATTCTTTTATGCCTTATTTTCAAAGATACACGCATATTTTGGACAATAAAAAAAGTTTAACATAAAATAACACTGACCAAGCAAATGAAGAAGAAAGAAATGAGAATAAAAGTGTTATTAATTTACTATTCTTGTTTGTTCGCATACTAAAGTAAAGAAAACAAAATCATTCAATACTATTTTATGTCTGTATGTAAGCGAATGTAAGTAGAACCGGTAAATTGTAAAAATCTGTAGTAAAAATACTACACATTAGTGATTTTCTTTCTTTCTTTCTTTTATTCGCCTGCCTTATACTCAATTACATGTTCTCCCATAAGTCTCTCTGATTTGCTTGCTTATTACTTCTTTAATATCTTATTATTGCCCACAGCAAGCAAACAACAAGTATATAAACATATATGTGAGGAGCAAAAGAATTAATTTTAATATCAACGGCAATACACATTCATGATTATCCATGATCATATTGTATTAATATGTATTTGTATGCAAGCAAATTGCGAGAGCTGTTGCCAATTTATATATCAACTGAAAAAGGCAACAATAAGAGTGGATAGAAAAGAAGAAACTTCGCCAAATTATTTTCGAAGTCGTGTTTACGCATGAAACATCACGTTTCTGTACACAACTTTGTATTATTATCTCCGCGGATGTATGGGAATATCAGAATAGATGAGGAGGGGACACAGATGGGCTATATGAGTTGTTTTTGTTCGGTTATCAAAAAAATGAGTAATAAAAATAAAACGTTTACTTGTCTTACTTAATTCCATATCACGTTCATTAAGATCCTCACTTTCTAAATCACCATCAGATTCGGTTCCAGAATCGTGACAATCAATCTGAAATTGAAAAAGAAAAGATTGAAGACAACAATGTCAATAAAATTATTTATTATAAGAGTGAAATCGTTGATTATATTCTTCTTCATCAGTTTATTCAAATTTGCAAATAAGCGAGCTTTAGGTAACGAAAACTTGCTCTAATAATAATAATCATTGCTGTTTACCATTTTTTAAGAACGGGATAGAGTGAATAAGAATTAAATATTGTCGAGACTGAGTGAGAATTTTTTTTATTTCATTCCATTCTACAACTTCTCACTGTTGCTCTTCTTCTTACTACTTGTTTTTCGTTTACAAAAAAGAAATACTACGATACAATAAATTATAAATAAAGTTTTTTTTATTTATTTCGCACACATTTGTAGAAACAAGAACCAGTCTTTGATTTTAATTGTGCACAATATATACATATTAGAATAATAATAATAATATATTTTGAAACAATGTGTGAAGGTGGAGAAGAGAGAGAGAGAGACAGAGCGAGAATAAAAATAGTAAGAAAACGAAAAATGAAAGAAGCAAAAGAACCAAGGTCACTTAGGACTATCCAAATGTGTATATATACATATTTTTCTTTTTTGCTTGTAAGCTCTCTCTTTCTAAAAGTTACTATATAGTAATTTTTATATATTCTTTTTCTTTCTTCATTTCATTCTTCATTTATGTACGTGTGCAGAATCTTTTCGTTTTCTTTTCGTAACGTAAATGAAGAAGTGAATGGAAAATTTCTCATGTAACGCGATCAGCAGACATTCATACAGAAATCAATGAAGACAAAAGCATTCAACTAACCGGCTTATCTCTCGACAAATAACAAAGTTTCAAACAGAATCGATTAACTCGTGAAGTGAACCTAATAAATCTATTAACTTAAAAAAATCTTTTGGGAGAAAACGTGTGCAATATTCTGACACTTTTCCATTTGTCGTACGCGAGAGAATCTTTCTACATCATTTCAATACAACTTCAAGTACGAGTAACAAATACATGCAAAAAAATATATGACATAATTCGTTTTATACACGTATATACATGAAATTCTCCTTCCTCTGAAATTCACTTTTCTTCTTTCTTTGACTCTTTTACACTAAATATGCATAAAAACCCAGAAGAAGAAAAAAGGAATAAAAATGTCATTAAATGGCGGGTTTGGGGAAATTTTTATGACTCGTAAATTTTTCCGAGTCACTTTTTTTATATTGTTTTGTTACATGAACCAGACATTTTATTGTAAATCTAAATTAGAGAGAGTCATAAGGAAGACACGGCAAATGAGAGAGAGAATAGTTGTTGCTATTATACCTTTTCATTCAAATTTTCTTCATTAATTGATTGAGTTTTAAGCTTGTGCGTCAAATATTTCAGCATTTTATAATCTTTTTAAAAGCTTTCTAATAATTAGAATTAGAATATTTCACAGTTTCACATTTATAGTAAAGAGTTTACTTCTAAAAAATTCCTGTAATGTCTCAATTTATCGATTTTTCACAAATGCACTGATTTCTCCATATAAAATTGTTATTGATTTATCGCTAAATTCTTTTTTAATTTTTCAAAAAATCTACATAGATCCAAATGAGTTTTGACTCTTGATTAGAAGTTTTAATTGTCCGGTTTTATTTTATCAAAGCTATTCTTTTTGCAAAAAACGCACAAATATACACATACACGAGAGACAAATAAAAAAACTTGATTGCACTTTAAAATTGATTTTTTTTCTTCTACACCCTTTCGTGTTTTAAATTCTTTTTACATCATTGCCTATACACGACTTTTTTTGATAATTAATTCGATTTGAAAAAGCCGAAAACTGCGAGCATTAATTCTTTTTCAACTATTTTTCACCACTTCTTAAAGTCAAATAAAAAATATAAAATAGTTGTTCATGTTCTCGCACGAATATAAAAAATGCAAAAGAAACACACAAAATAAAATTCTCTTTCTCTCACTCACTGACACAATTATATTACTTGTATGTGTGTGTCTATAATACAAATACAAAAAATTTTGTTCTCTTTTTATTCTCTTTAGAAGAAAAGAATAGAATTTTGAAATTAATTCAGTCAATTTTTGATGCACAATTAATTTTTTCTTTCTTTAATTTTAATTCTTTTTTACATGTCATAAGAAATGGCAACGCAGAAGCAAGAGAACTCTGATAATGAAAATCTTGATGTTATGAAACAACCGAAAATGAAACTACGTGAAACAACAATTGCAAAGAGAAAAAATACGACGGTAAATGAAAGCAATAAAGATGCCGAAATTCTTTGTCAACGTTTATCTAGAGCATTTGGTGAAGTTCTTGTAACATCTAAAAATGAAACATTTCGCAATAAATGCTTTGAATTGCTCAACGTTACCAATAGTGTAGAAGCTACTGAAAAGATTCTTAAATTGACGAAGAAGCGACTCAATATCAATGAAGGTGAAGACAACAATCAACAATGAAAATCAATGAAAGTTTTTTTTTACTTCACGAAAACGAGCTAGTAAAGGAAGAAGAAGAAGAAGAAATTCTTTGCAAGCGAAGAAAGAAGAAAAAAAAATATGTGTGAGAAGTGAAACAAAAAATTTCGTGAATGAAGTGTGAGCGAGATAGCATGAAAATTTGATAGTAAGAAAAAATCGGTTTTAGAAAAATTTAATTTATTTCTTAAGCTATTTTTCTTCAGCAAATGATTGCTATGATTGTTTCAATTGATACTTAATAGCGTGATGAAAATTTAATTTAGTCGAATTTTAATTCACTTTTTAGTCATTGGCTTAAAATTCACTTGCTCATTTCCAGTTTACTATTAAAATGTGTTGGAAGTTTGTTGTAAAAATTCTTCTTTATACTTTTTTTTTATATTTCGCGTTGGAAAATAGTATTTGTAGACATGCGTAGAATTACGAAAGAAGAATTTTTTTTTGTGTAATACTGAAACTTGATGCCCATTTATATAATTACACTTGTCATCATTCTTCTTCTTTTTCTACTTATTAGCATATTTCATAATTTATTAACTTTAATAATAACTTTAGAAATTTGTTTTGAATGATTTATTATCGACACACTCATAACCTTGATGACATATGATTTTTCCTCCACATCCATTTGTGTATGAGTAAAAACAACAACGACAATAATTTACTTTTGACTTTTATTTGAATTTTTATATTTACCTCTATGTTTAGCTTAATAAAATATTTTGCTTATCAACTGATTGTTATTTCTGTTATTAACTTTTTGAATTTCCTTTATTTGTTACTTTTACAATAAAATTTCTTAATGTACACCAAAAATAGAGTGAAAATTTTCGGCAGACTTTTTTTTTGTTATTTTGCGTATATTATTTTCGTATTTTGTATGTATTGGAAAATTTATTGGAAGTATCGTTGGAAGACCACATGGAATTTTTTTTATGAATGAAACAAAAAAAATTAATTTTTATTTTTAAAATTTCTTTAGAATTAGACTGATTTGAGTTTGATAAATGAGACAATAGCCTAATTAGCTTATAATCTATAAAACTTAATAATAAAAATCTTTTATCTGACTAATTTTTACTATTGGAAACTTTCTTTCAAATTTTTAAATAACTGCTAAAGTCATGTTGTTGTCTGTGTTGCTCTAATGTTGTACAACAAACTTTTGAATTTCTTTATGATCATGATCTAGTCCCGTTTATTCATGACTTCGTTCTAAAACTAACCAATTAGCTCTATTATAGAACATAATTCCACGATAACTCATTAATATTTTTTGGAAATTATTCTAATCGAATCTCAAATATTAGAATCAATCTCAAGCCTTAGCTGGGAATGCCAATTGTTTATTTAAATTTTAAATTTACTTTTCATTCCTAATTCATTAATAAAGACATATCTTGCTAGCTAAAAGATCAACATCTTTAGAGCTGACGAATTGAAACGCAAGGCGCCTAATAACAGAAACTTATTTTTGTAATCCACATATACAGAAATTTTTCAATAAATACTGTTATTATTATTACTATGGTGATGATCTTCTAAAGATGCTATTTGATGAAATATTTGAAAAATTTTCCATATTGAAGAAATTTAATATTTCATTGTAGATTACTTTTCTTGATCTTCTGCCATAAGTAAAATCAACGTGATTGTAGTTTTGAATCACGCGATAATACTTGACGTTTTTTAATAATTTCATTAAATGTTCAACATCCTATAAACAAACAATGATCAGTTATTAATGTTTAATTGGGTAAAACAATAATTATAATTACGTACACGACGTGATGTTAGTAAATCTTCAGGTGCACGATAGAGATAAAGTGGAGCGACAATATTTGATACTTGATAATCAGGTGGATAAGATTTTCCATAAATCTGTTGATTATT
>JACWBX010004228.1:10587-21223 GCA_014622435.1 Polypedilum pembai
AAAACAACAACGACAATAATTTACTTTTGACTATGAGAATTTTTATATTTACCTCTATGTTTAGCTTAATAAAATATTTTGCTTATCAACTGATTGTTATTTCTGTTATTAACTTTTTGAATTTCCTTTATTTGTTACTTTTACAATAAAATTTCTTAATGTACACCAAAAATAGAGTGAAAATTTTCGGCAGACTTTTTTTTGTTATTTTGCGTATATGATTTTCGTATTTTGTATGTATTGGAAAATGGAAGTATCTATCGTTGGAAGACCACATGGAATTTTTTTTAT
Organism: Polypedilum pembai; assembly: GCA_014622435.1. NCBI lineage: Eukaryota > Metazoa > Arthropoda > Insecta > Diptera > Chironomidae > Polypedilum > Polypedilum pembai. The sequence continues at coordinate 10,879 of JACWBX010004228.1, forward strand.
GAATGAAACAAAAAAGTTTAATTTTTGTTTTTGAAATTTCTTTAGAATTACACTGAATTGAGTTTGATAAATGAGTCAGTAACCTAATTAGCTTGTAATCTATAAAACTTAATAATAAAAATCTTTTATCTGACTAATTTTTACTATTGGAAATTTTCTTTCAAATTTTTCAATAACTGCCAATCTCATGTTGTTGCTTGTGTTGCTCTGATGTTGTACAACAAATATTTTGATCAAGACTTGAGAACTCTTTATGTTTGTATGATCATCTTTTTTAAAATCTCAAAGGATAAATTTTCATAATCAAAAGTTGATTCTTAATTTTTATGACTAAATAAGTGTTAATACACTAAAACATCAGCCTAAAGAAGCTTATTTAAGAAAATTTGAAATCAAAAAATTCTCAAGCCTTGACTTGATTTTGAATTTCTTTATAATGATCTTCTAAAGATACTATTTGATGAAATATTTGAAGAATTTTCCATATTGAAAAAATTTAATATTTCATTGTAGATTACTTTTCTTGATCTTCTGCCATAAGTAAAATCAACGTGATTGTAGTTTTGAATCACGCGATAATACTTGACGTTTTTTAATAATTTCATTAAATGTTCAACATCCTATAAACAGACAATGATCAGTTATTAATGTTTAATTGGGTAAAACAAAAATTATAATTACATACACGTCGTGATGTTAGTAAATCTTCTGGTGCACGATAGAGATAAAGTGGTGCGACAATATTTGATACTTGATAATCAGGCGGATAAGATTTTCCATAAATCTGTTGATTATTTGATTTAAAATCATAAAGACGAAATTTTCCACTTAAAATCATCTGAGCATAATGAATTAGTTGATGTGCACTAACTTTTGCCGAAACATTATCAATTAGAATAGGCAAAATTGACTAATAGAAAAAATTCATTAAAATTGATTGTTCTTGAAAAAGCTTTTCAATTTTATTTATTACCTCATCAATTTCCTCTTGATAAGTGTTTGTTCCAACAATCGTGTAAATGATTGCTTTGCAGAATTCAGCAGTGAAGCTACTCATTGTACCATTACAGAGTACTCGTGCGAGTGGACCACCAATACGAAGAATATCTGAAAAATTCACATACTTTACTTTATTTCTTTCGAACAAAGTCATAAGTGGCGTGATGGTATCGCGCAGCCAAATATTTGGAAAATATTTCATAAATCCGACTGGAGCAAGTAAATGTGCTTGAATAATTTTTGCATTATACACTGGACGATATGATAACAAAGCGAGAAAACTTGTTGTTCCTTGCGAATGACCAACAAAGAAAAGTCTTTTGCGTCCATTAATTTCTAAAGCTCGATCTATCATCGCTGCTAAATCATAATTTCCAATTTCATGAAATGAAAAATCCCATGCTGCACTTCGATTAGCATATTTAGTCATTCGAGCATATCGATTGCCTCTACAGTTGCCCAAAAATACATCATAATTATTGTCAGCAAGCAAATATGCTAATGCACGTTTTTTTCCTGTTATCAAATAATCAGCTGATGTAGCAAAAAGACCATGCATAAGAAAAACTGGTTGTGCATCTTTCACATTTCCTTTCGGCAAAATTCTATGCATCTTCAATATCCATCCGGTTTTATCTTCCGGCTCGATGTAATATGCTTCTCCTTTATAGCCTGCTTTAGAAATTAACTGTAAAGCGTTGTCATCATTATTTCTGCCATTCGATACCGCACTTGAGTGATTAGCTATAAACACTGTGAAAATTGTCAAAATTATAAAAATTCTACCACGGCACATGCTTTATTCTAGCAAGAGTTCTGATGAGCAACTGATGGGTAATACAAAAATTTAATAGTTCTTAAGCACAATTTAGCGCTTTATTATTCTTCAAATTATACAATATATACATTTTTGAATGAGATCACAACCAATCATTTTTCTTTAGACACTAAATATAATCACACACTCTTTATCCCATGAGTTAACACAAAATTTCGACTAAACTTTGATCCATCCTTATTTAAAATAACGTAATTAATAAAATGCTTGACTTTAATTTGCAAAAAGAATCTTAAATTAATCTTCAATCTCATACTGCTAGCATGGCGTAAAGAATATCATTGTACAAAACGTCTCGTGAATATTTTGAATAAACAAAATCAATGTGACTCCAATTGCTTATTACTCGATATGTTTGAACGTTTGGAAGGAGACTTCTTAGGTGAGCTGCTCCCTGCAATATTCAAAGAATTTTTTAATTATTCACTATGACGAAGCTAAAAAATTCTGAGTTTAATGCCGACAAGAATTTTGCATTTTTCTGTACAAATCCAGGCGTGGACATACAAAAAAGATCAAATTGAAGCAAAAAGAGCAACTTCGAACATTATGTGTCTACAAATGTGTACAAATTTGAAAAACTTTTACTTTTTGCTCTATATTTAAAAATTATTTTGATCAAAAAAATTTAGTCAAAATTTCCATTTTATTCATTTGTAAATAATCCAATCAAATTAAAGCTTTATAAAGTCTGTAACATCATGAACTTTTGACTTTTGTTGTTAATTCTAAAGAAAATCTCAACTAATTCTTATAAGGCAAAGATACTTGGATTAATCGTTCAATCAATGAAATAAGAAGTTCACACGTATAGTAAAAGTCAATTAGCAAACGAACAGATTAATAAAAACGAGTAACTTGATCTTTGATCATAAACTGTGTGAAATTAATAATGCTCCATGCGTAAATGAAAATTTGAAAGTCATGGTTGTCGTTCATTTCTAATAATGTTCAACAATTACAGTCTCATTTGTTTTATATTAGGATTCGGAAGTACGCATAGTATTAGTAAAAACTTGAGACTATTGACTGCTAAATGATAACATTTACATAGTTGTGCTTTAGCCCTTGAGTTTTAATCCTTGATCTTTATTAATTTGTCAGTTAGTTGTATTGAAATAGTAAATGCAAAAATTTTCAAAAACCTTTGATTAATGAAATCTAAATAAGATAGAGCAAAAGTGCTTTAATTCTAAAAGTATGCTAAGAATAAGAAGAAGTATGCGCATACTTTTGAAGCGTATTTAACACGCAAAAGTGGTAACGAGGAAATAAGAAGGTCCTCATTTAGATAAATTGTGATTTAAAAAAAATAATTGCCAAATTAAAGCGTGTACAAACAAACGATCAAGAATAAAAATAGAAAACAGGCACGAGCCATACAAACAGCTTAATCATCATAACTTACCTCTTCAGAAATAAAACGATCAGATCCAGCATGATATAAATAAACAGGCGTTGTAATTTTCGACAAATTATATTCTGGTGGAGATGTAGAGTTATAGTGTTGAAAGTTTTTATCCTTGTAATCAAATTGACGAAATTTATTTGATATCATATTTTGATAGTAGTGAGTAAGTTGCATGACACTGACACGAGGTGATAAATAATTGATGAGATGAGGAAGTAATTTCTTAAAAACAAAAATAATTAAAAACATAAATAATATGAAAATTAAAAACTTACAGTTTCAATTTCTAGATCTCTATCTCTTGAATTATCAGTGCTAAAAACAGTATGTATTAAAAATTTGCATAGTCGAAACGACAAGAGGTCATTGTCTCTGCATATTGTTTTGCTAATTCTTTTGCCTATTCGAAATAATCGCCTCAAGTCCCAAAACCTGAATTCATCATTGTGTCTGTCCTTGAATATAGAAGAAGAAGAAATAAAGAAAACAGGTCGTTAACACAGTTTGTATATTTTCGCTTTCAAATAGTGAAGAAAAAAAAACACCAAGCGTGCCGGTGTATGCAAATAGTAAAAGAGAGAAAAATTCAAGATCAATACCAAGAACTTTAAAACGTTGAAGACGAGTTGTGATTTCGGCAACTTCTTTCTAAATGCAGGCGAAGCCATCATATGTGCTTGTCTAATTTTAGCATTATATTCTGGTCGAGACGACAACAATACTAAAAGACTTGTTGTTCCTTGTGAAAACGCAATAAAATTTAGCTTTTGTGCTGCAGTTTGTTTAAGAACGTAGTCAATCATTGCCGCCAAATCATAATATCCTATTTCGTGCCAACTATAACGCCAATAGTCTAATGAATCAGTTGTGTAAATACGATGGCCTGTTGAATGCTTGCTTCCACGACTATTGCCTATAAATATTTTAGTTATGATGTAACACAGAAATTAACCGTTGTTAAAAAAGTCTCTCGAAGTTTCTTTTAATTTTCTATACTTACCAAGATAGACATCATAGCCATTATTTGACAGTAAATAAGCAATTGCAATATCAGGACCAGTAATTAAAAAATCAGCAGCTGTTGCTAAAATACCATGCATCAATATGACAGGTTCACGTCCATTATGAAATTTTGGCACAATTCGATGTATTTTTAACTCGTATCCATCATCTGTCTCTGTAAAGTGTGATTCGCCCTGATAACCAGCACTTGAAAGTAATTGCAACACTTGATCGCCTTCATGATCTTGTAAAGTTGAGCTAACACAAAAAATTAAAAATAACAAAACTGTTCGAGATATAAGCTTCATTTCGAAAAATCTTCACTATCGAAATGTCGCCGAGACACTATCTCGCTTGAGATTCTTGATGAGAATTATAAAGAACTTTGATGAAATTTTTTTCTTTTTTTCTGATTTCTTGTTTCGCACAACACACTTAAATGAAGGTTTCTTTTTCTGATAAGTGTATGCGTGTTTGAAATTAAAATATTCAAAATTCACGTGTTTTCTTCCGTCATAAATCACACGATGATTATCACTCTCGAGAGTATGAACAACTGGTTTCTTCCGAAGAAGAAAATATCAATTAAATATAAATAAATAATAAAAAATGCAAAGTAAGAAAAAGGAGGGAGTAAAAATATGTGAGAAAAATCAAGATGAAGACACTCTGACTAATTGCCGTTTCTTAAGATTATTGCGATTTCTAAGAAAATTAGATTTTCTTCAAGAACTTGAAAATTAGGCAATTTTTTGTTTCTATTCTATTTGTATCTGTTAAATTTACATTTAGTGTTCCTTTTCCTTGCTAATTCTTGTAGTTTTATGATTGATATTACGAGTTTTTGATGACTTTCAAAAAATTTTCATTTTTGAAAAATGTAAACAAAACTTTTCAATTACAACAATTAATCAAAGTCTCTTCACCTTGATAGAGAAAAAATGACTTAAAGCTTGTGGCATTTGCAATAAATAAATTAATATTAGCGACTCTTTAATTTCAACTTGTCTCAATAAACTCTAAAATTTGTTTATACAATAATTTATGAGAATTTCGACCGTAAATAAAATCGAAATGATTGTAATTTCTTATCATCTTTTTGGCAACAACATTTGGCAATATTTTGGCAAGTTTGTCTGTATCCTACAAAAGAAGAAAAGAAGATGAGTAGAAAAGAAAGAGAAAATGAGCACAGAAAGAAAATAGGACACGAATGACAGCATACTTTTCGGTTAAAAATGATATCCATTTCTCCTACGTAAAGGTAAATTTGTGCATTGACATGAGTCAGATTATATTCAGGTGGTTTAGTTGAATTGTAAATCTCGATGTTTCTTTCACTACCATAGTCAAATTGCTGAAATCTTGACGACATTATTAGTTGAGCATAGTGCAAAAGTTGTTTTACACCAACTATAGGCGATAACTGCTCAAACATTTTTACATAGATCAATGGATCGACTTCCGTTGAACGATGATTGCGACCAACCATGTAAAAAATTATATTCTTACACAATGCGACTCGAAATTGCCGCATTGAACTGCAAAGTATTTTAGCCAATTCCATTTGCAGCGGAATAAATGATTTCATATTAAATTTATAAAAATCATCATGTGTTTTAGCATAATTCAACAATAACGGACTTAAAAGGCTACCAAGTTCGTGGACATTCGTTAATGCACCAACACATGACATTAAATGTGCTTGAACTATGACATCGTTATATTGTGGTCGCATCGACAGCAAAACAAGTAATTCCGTGTTTCCCTGTGAGGAAGAAAAAGAAGAAGAATGTTGACATCACGTGCTGAGAATATTGAACTCACACCTCGCACTCACCTGAGAATATCCACAAAAGAATATTTTATCGGCACTCGTGCTCTCAAGAATAAAGTCAATGATCGCTTTAAGATCATAATATCCAATTTCATGAAACGAAAAATCCCAAAATTCTGCCGATTCTGTTGATAAATGCAAATGTTTTGTTGAATATTTTGAACCTCTTCTTGATCCAAGAAAAACATCGTGCCCGCTTTCGGCTAAAATTAATGGCAGTGAATTTATTTGATCGGTTACGAAAAAACTCATTGGTGTTGTTGCAAATCCATGCATGATGAGAATCGGATACTTTGTTGTGTTTGAGATTTTTGAATTAATTTTATGAACGCCGAGAATATATTCATCTTCAGTAATGATCTCGTTAAATTCACCGAAAAATCCAGCTTTTGATACAATTTTTAGTATGTCATCATCTTTGGCGTTCGCGAAAGTCACAACTTTGGAAATTACTACGGCAACAAATAAAATTTCCATCTTTTCTTAGATAATAATTTTTTTAGTTGCTCTGTCGAGCTTGCTACTTGCTTCCTCAAGTACTGCAATGAGACTAAGCATGATTGAGAGAGAAATGTTGCTTTTTTCACTTCTAAATTGTAATGATTGCGCTTGTCGTAACACAAAACTAGTTAGCTGGATAGTTTCAGGGTCTTGGCTCTTGATACTTAATCCTTCGTCTATTGAGTGAATAAAAGAAGAAAATTATAGAAATTAACAATAATAAGTAAGAGAGATAATGAGTGCGCGTGTGTAGTAGTGCAAAAAAGAGAGACAACAATTGAGTGCATGTCTCGCTCTCACAAAGACACATTTCATCTTCATTTTGAGGAAGTTCTTTATTTTTTTAAGTTCAAGGTTTTTGTTTGTTGTTATTATTTGCTTACCATTACAATGCTTTGAGCTTATTCTTCAAAATTATTATCTAAATGTGTGATTTATTACGAAATCTTTTCACATATTTATTTTATGATGATCACGACCAAGGTTTTAATAAAAATAATTTTTTTTCATATTCATTGCAAAACTCTTTAAGAATTTTAATAAGAATAAATAAAATTTTTAACTTTATTGTTTTTAGTTTATCAGAATTTTTTAATCTATTTCCAGGTAATTAAAATTTTCATTGAAATCTGAGTTCACACAGTTCAAAACTATTAAATTTCTTTTCTGTGAATTAATTCTCGAATATTTCACTTCAAGATTTATTTAAAACTAACGCATTCGCTTTGCGGTCTTTTTTACTAAAACATTAGTAAATTACAGAAATAATGAGCATCAAAACTGTGTTGAGCATTGAAAATTTCAATAAATAAGTGTTTAGTATTGAAGATTTTAAATTCTAAGATTTAGTGTTTAAACTCTCAATGTTAGTGCTGAACACTAAAATATTCTAACAATTAGTGCGGAGCATTTGAAAACATAAATATTAGTGCCGAGCACTCAAATCTCAAACACAGTGCTGAGCATTAAACACTTGATCATGAGCTCTTAAACACTCAAATGTATGTAATGAATATCAAAACATTTAAAATTAACTTTGAAATATATATTACATAGTAATTAGTATCAATTAATAACAACTGTTAGCTTCAGACTTAAGTCAACTATATATATTGATTTTTATTTGTGCAAAAATTAGTTTCTTTATAAATGTGTTGAATTTAACAAAATATTTGTTTCAAAATGTATAGAAGTCATCTCTTTTGAATTTAGAAGAAAAACTTGATCTTTATTTATATTTTTCTAAGAAAATTCAACTTTTTTAAACTAGTTCATTATTTATTTTTCATGGTCAAAAATCATTGACCAGCCTTGAAAATTTTTATTTCTAAAAAGGACAAATTTCACTATTTCCTACTTTTTTAATGATTTTTCTTAACAAATTGCAAATCATGAATGACATTGTTCATTTCATTGATTAAAGCATTAAATTTCTTATTGCAAAGTGGTAATTTACGTTTCTGCAGCGACTGTTCATGATCCATGCTACAATTTATTGCCAATATTGACAACGTGTTGTTGTTCATTCATGGCTTTTGATTGCACACATTGGCTAATGTGCAAATTGTAGTTTTAGTGAATAAAAGACAGTGATTGAGGTAAAAGAGTGTGTAATTTCATGTAGTGGTAAATAAAAATTTATTTATAATTAATGACCGCATTTAATCAAGTTTAAATTTGCTTCAATAAATTAATTAGTTGATTTTTACACTTTGGAATTTTAATGATTGCCATAAAATTCCTTTTGAAATGACAATCTTGAGGACATTTTTAAAGTTTTCATGTTTTTGGAATTTTCTCAAACAGAAAACAGGAAAATTTTCGTTTTTCCGATTTTTTTTAAAGAAAATTTTTTTGGTTGGTTTAATTGAAAAATTAAAAGAAATTATCAAATAATTTCCATAAAAAATATCAATCAATGCACATTGGAAATAAAATTTAAAGCTTCTTTTCTCCTCGAGAAAGGATCATACAAAATCAATATAAAAAGTTTAAAACTTTTTTTTCTTTTTTGTTTTATCGTACTAGCTTTTTGACGTAATAAAAAAATTATAGCAAAAAGAGCTTTCATAAAAAATGAAAAAGTTTAAATTGTCTGCATTCAGTGAGTCATAAGTGATTTTTAAAGCCGACATGTAGTGATTTTTTATCTCATGCTGTGATGAGTCTTTCTTTTAAAAACTAAACTTCAACTCAGTAAAATTAAAGCTTACTCAGAGTGAATAAGTAAAACTGTGCTCATTGTTCACATGCTGAAAAATTTCTTTTGACAAATTTGATAATGACGATGATGTTACATATTCAAATTGATTTTATTTTTCATGTAATTACATGGTGGACACTAATATGATTTCATTTAAGTCAAGTTGATTTTAAATTTTATTTTATTAAGTTTAAAAATTAGTTTCTCTTGTGAATTTTATTTTTTTAAATTATTGAGCTCAAAAGAAAGTTTTTAAAGTAAAATAAAAGTCTTTAAACTATGTGTGAATTCTAAAAATAAAAGATTTTAATTTTCCAGTAAAAGTCAAGTCATTTAACTCTCAAGTCAACTTGATATTTATAGCAAAGCAAAGAATTATTTACTGTAATGCATAGGATTTGTTAAGTAACATGGAAATTTGACTTTATGTTGTGTTTTGATCATTTCAATAAAGTGATATCGCATTTAAAGGATCAAACTTTTTTTTGCAAAAGTCATTTAAATACATTTGAATTTAAATAGAAAATTTAGGTATCATCTTCTGTGTTATTACATAAATTGTGTCAACAAAACAATTTCATTTTTCAAAAAATCTTTGTTGACAAAATTAAAATTAATGTGAATAAAAGAAACATAAGAGTTTCATACAAATCTTAAAAAAGCTATATACTTCACAAGAGCAATCAGAAAAATACAAATCAAATTGTGGCAAAAACGATTGAGTTGTTATCGCTTCTCGGCTGTAATGGCTAAGATCAAAGTGTAGTATCTGTTCTTATCAGCTTAACATCTGATAGTTCTCACATTGTGAGACATGCAAATGTTAAACTGATTTTTGGAATTTGGCGGAAAAAAGAAGCTTGCTTCTAATCTGCCGAGGTTGGCCTAGTATTGCAGTATTTCTAGGTTCGGCCTAATAATTTAAATACATAAAAATATTAAAATAATTTATATTTATGGTCCTACTGAACTAGTCATGAACTGTTTAGTTTGTAAAATACGAATACATCTGACTTATATGCCTTTGTACTTAATTAACATATTTGCTCAGAGTTTTAAAAGTAGAATCTACTTTGTAACTTTTGGCTACTTTCTACAGTAGAATTTTAGCTACTGGCTACGAACCAGTAGTTTCAAAACTGTGTTTTGTTCTTTATTTTCTTATTGGATTCTATAGAATTTGGTTACAACGATAACTCATTATAAGAGCAGTTAGTAAGGTTTAATTTGGCAATCTGCCAAGCTTTGAGATGTCCGCCGGTAGCTTAGTGGAAGAGTACCTGACTGAAATCAAGGAACGTGGTCTAATATATGTTAAATTGTCTTTTCTCTGCTCTGTTTACAACATTTTTTAGTTTAAGAAGAGAGAAGCTTTGAAATAAATTGAATTTGTTAAAGCTCTTTATTTAATTTACCTAAGTAAACATGTATAACTTATTCATAATCTCTAATAGTAAAGAAGAAATTACCAGTAGCTGATAATCAAATAATAAAAACATTCACACAATCATTGAACACAATTGCTTTTTTATTACAATAATCATATTGGGTTTA
>JACWBX010004228.1:21243-45310 GCA_014622435.1 Polypedilum pembai
CTAATAATTTAAATACATAAAAATATTAAAATAATTTATATTTATGGTCCTACTGAACTAGTCATGAACTGTTTAGTTTGTAAAATACGAACACATCTGACTTATATGCCTTTGTACTTAATTACATTTTTACTTAGAGCTGTAAAAATAGAATTTACTTCATAGCTTTTGGCTACTTTCTACAGTAGAATTTTAGCTACTGGCTACGAACCAGTAGTTTCAAAACTGTGTTTTGTTCTTTATTTTCTTATTGGATTCTATAGAATTTGGTTACAACGATAATTCATTATAAGAGAAGTTAGTAAGGTTTAATTTGGCAATCTGCCAAGCTTTGAGATGTCCGCCGGTAGCTTAGTGGAAGAATAGCTGACGCGGACTAAAACATGTCAAATTGTCTTTTTTCTGCTCGGTTTCCAAATTTTTTTTAGTTTTAGAAGAAAGCTTTGAATTAAATTAAAATTTCCAAAAGCCCTTTCTTTAATTTAAATAAGTAAACATGTAAAATCTATTTAATAATCTTTAATCATAGAGAAGAAATTACCAGTAGCTGTTAGTCAAATAATAAAAACATTCACACAATCATTGAACACAATTGCTTTTTTATTACAATGCTCATATTGGGTTTATTTATAAATCAAGTTGATCTCGAAAAAGAAATAAATTGGCTTGTAATAAATTTAATTCGTTACAGCAACAATAGTGAAAATAATATTCGCAATTTTTGTATATCTCTGATGAAATTGGAACAAATGAATGAAATAAAATAAAATAAATCGGAAAGAGAGGATATTATGCAATTCAGTAGGAAATGCTGAAAAGTGTAAATATTAAAATCCAATAAAGCAGCTGTAAATAATGAATGATCAAATTAAAACTCAATGAACTTTTTTTTTTTTTTTTGAAGTTTTTGTACTTTAATTTCCGTTTTATTTTATCCACAACAAGAAAACATTAACAAATGATACAGTCTAAAAATCACAAAATGAAGCATATATAATGCACACTATTTGAAATAAAAGCTTCCCCCGAGAATAATTGCAATAGATATTATGTTTTTTTCAATTTTGTCTAAATTCTTTCATAATTTTACTTCTTTCTGCTTCATGTGCTTTTCTCAAGGTAGCACAATAAGGGGCTCTAAGGAAAGATAAAGAAATTTTCAATTAGAAATTTGTCATGTTATGGTTAATTAATACTTAGTAAATTAAATCTTTTTTGCTCACACAGTTCAATGAGGAGTGGATATTATTAATAATACTAAATTGTCCATATAATGAAGTAAATTAAGTTAATTAATTAATTAGCATTTGTTAATTTATACTCTTGGCAGCTAAAACACATGTTTAGTTTTTTTGTCATCTTTTTTCAGCATATTATTGAATTTTTTTAGTAGTTAAAAACAAATATTGGCGGTTTCTTGGCATATTTCTTACTTTTCTTGCTATATGCCCACGATGAATCCCATCCATGCTTTTTTGGTTTCACTTTTATTGGAACTCCAATATGCACTGTTTTAACTTTTGTCTTTGTTATGACATGAGTATGATGTTTCACAGGCACATGAATTCTGACTCTAAAATAATTTTTTATTAAAAATTATTTATTTATAAGGTTTGGCATTATGCAGATAAGAAGAAGAATTATGTGCATAATTTTCTTCTTATTCATTTTTATGTGGAAGAATCATTATCTGCATAATGCCGAATCATATTTATTTATTTATAAAAATCAATGAAACTCACTTTGTATGAGATTTGCTACCAGGCATTGGTGCTGACAGTGCAAATCCTAAAAGCATAAACACGAAAACTGAAGAGATGATCTGGAACGAATTATGTAAGGGAAATTGGGTCATTAGTATGATGTTCTGTTACATAATGTAAAAAAATCCAGTTTATGTTTAACTCCTTTCACTTCCACTTTTTTTTCTTTATCCGAGTCTATGCAATTCCACTTTTTTTATTCTTTCACTCAACCATATGATCATATATACTTGTCTGTCACTTACAATTTTAATACTTGATGCCATAATTATTATTTTGTCAATTTTTTTTATTATTGCTTCCGCAAACACTTTTTTCTCACTCGATAGTTTTTATTCAAATTTCTTTTCTGTGTGGCTTACTCGTGGCGCTTTCAATAAATAAATGTGGTTATCGACTGATCTTGCGTAGCTTTTTATAACTTCAATTGCTGCTGAGATGTTTTCCGCCTAAAAATGTATAATATTGTCTTAGTAGAGGTGAAAACATGCTGTTAACCAACACCAAAAAAAAAAGATATTTAATCTAATGATATATTTTTCTTACGTGAAAAATCTTCACTTAAGAGGAAGTTTTTAAATAAAATATTTACAAAGAAATTTAATTACAAGTAAATAATTAAATGATGTTCATCATATGAATTGACTTTTATAAAAATTTAATTTTAATGCTTCCACTTTTTCATTGCTTACTGGCAAAAGAGATGAAAATCATCAGTAATTTTTTTTTGAAGATTAACCGACATATGCTTTTAAGTGTGTGCGTTTAATAAATGATTTTTCATTATAGGTAAAAAAAAAGAAAGAAGAAAGAGACATTGTAGTAACATACATTTTCAACATTTACTTTAAATTGAGGTAATTGACGAAAGAAAATTTGCAAAGTAATAATTTTGTATATAAATAAGAAAATTATTTTATATACATGTGTGAGCATATTCATCTCTTCCGGCAAAGAGATTTAAATAATAAAAAAAGCTTTTGTCATTTTATCAAATTATGTTCAAATTAATCAGATCTAAACACGATCGTTATGCTACAAAGTATGTTGTTTTAGTTTAAGAAAATTATGCAATTCATTCAAAAACGAAGAGATTAAAAAGAGAGAAAAAAAATTGTCATGAAACTTGAACTATAGCTGTTTGTATCATTAATTCAGTACACTTTCATTTATTTACTGAAAATAAAAACAAGAAGCGAAAAATTATTTTTAAATATAGTCTAGTCATGACTGTATCATCTGTAAAATAGATTAAAAAAGTTATTTTACTTTCATATCAGTGTGAAATTATTTTTGCATATTAAAAGTCATCAAGTAATGAAATTTTGATTATTACACACTCTTTTGATAGCGTCAATCAACAAACTACTGTTATGAAACATTCATAAAGGTCAATGAAAATGAAAGCACTAGACATCGAGTCTTTAAAGTGATGATTGAGGCTAACGGTACATGTCTTTTGTTATGATTGTTATTACCTTTCAACATGACTTACTTCAATTGTGTTGATCGAATAAAAAAATTGGATTACTGGCCATCTTTGAACATAAGCGATTTGTGTGGCAATAAAGTATTATGTTCATCAATAATTTAAGAAATTGAAAAATTGTTATTCCATGAATATTAAAATATGAATCTTATCTCTATTTGGTATCATCTATTTACAAGTGTTAGATTGATTATGTTATAAAAATAAATTATTGTCGATAATTTTTATTTGTAACCCTTTTAATTACTTTATAATTAATATTCTTTTAATAAACTTTTATGTTATTATTATTATTATGCGTTATCATTAAAGTTATTTTGAAACAAGACATTATTGAGTGTCAGTTCAGGAATGAATTCTTCTAAGCCACATGCAGAAAATAAATATAATGAAAATTTTAACATACTCTGGTATAATATACTAATTCGAACTAAACGAACGTTGACTTCAAGTGGATAAATCAAATATTTTGGTGCTGGTTCCTTAATAGTTTTTCTCATTGCATTTGCTTCATCCAATGTCATTGAATCATTCTAAAAATGATTTTTAGTTTAAACATTTAATTTGTATAATAAATTTACGATTTTACCTTAAGCAAATGATAAATAATGATTTCATGCATGATAAAATCGTTTGGCAATTTCTTCAAAGAATCTTCATCAATAAAATGATCAATTGAGAATGTTAGGATTTTGAATTTTTTATCATCACTCATTTCTCCTTTAAGCAGTTCCATTAATGGTGGAATTTCAACTGAAAATTGAATAATTTATATAGTGAGAACTTCATAAGTATTAAATACTTACACTCAGGATATTCTGGAATAATCTCAATGATTTCATATGTAACATGATCATCACGATATGATACTTTAGGATTTTTCTGTTCATCATCCATATTTTTGAACAAAATTCCACAAGCCCGTTGAAGCCATGGCAGAGTCAAATCCTTCAATGATTTCATATCACGTGCACTATTAAAAAAGTATAAATTTTTAAATTAAGATGTCAAAAATTTAAATTAACTTACTTTATATCAAGAAAATATGAATCGATGCGAATTAGAAAATTGTTCAAAATTTTTAAGGTCAAACTCGAATAAGGGTTGTTGCGCAAAAGCTCATTGATATCATTCACATTTTCATTCCATTCAGTGATTTTTGATTTACAACGAAATTCATTGAAATCTTTCATCAGTTCTTCATCAACGTATCCAAAAATTTCTTGTAGCATTATTTTAATGGTATCGTTTGTAAGAGGAAATTTTTCACGTGGTGCATGCTTATGAATGAAGTTGATTATTTTATGAAAATTTAAGGATGTATGCTTATCGTTGGAAAAATATTCATAGACAATCTAATAGAAAAATTAAACGAAATTTTAAAACTTTCAATCATTTAATTTACCCGATTATTCCTTTATCTTACCGTTTTATTTCGTTCAGATTTAGGGAATTCTCTAGCGAAAGTTTTAAACAACTGCATTTGATCGATATTGATGTCGAAATGTTTTAAAATATTCTCCTTATTGTACTCTTTAAAAACCATTGCATGTTGTCCATATTCATCATATTCAGGCATTGGATGAATAAACGCCATGAGCCTTCATAGAACAAAAAAGAAGTATTTAAACCGAAGACTGCAAAAACTTCTTTATCGTTTGCTGTTTTAACTTGATAAGCTGGGTTGTATTTTATTCGAGCATAGTTTTCAGAAAAAGTGCCAAACTTTTCTGCAGATTGTGCCATTACAAAAGGATGTAAAATATTCATTGGTTGAAGTTTGAAAGATTGGAGTATATCGACCAACTTGAAAAGAATTTCTTGTTTTTTTAATAATTACCATATTAAAATTATTTTACCTTTTGAGTGTTTTTAATTTTTGAAATCGTAGATAAAAACTTCATTCCTGCATCATATTGTTTTCTATTATCGTTCTTTTTTGGAGATTAAAATTTTTTGCTCATGAAAATTATGTCAGCACCTGCATTTTTAAGTGATGATAAGAAACATTCAAAATCATACTTAATAGCATTTAGTCGTCCTCCAAATAAGGCATCTCTTATATTCTGTTCGTAAAAGCTATTGAATGCTCGCAGATTGATGAGAAATTTTGGCTTCTTGTTAAATTGACTGTTAAGAAATTTTCCTATGAAGTGAGCTTTTGAAAATTTAATAAAATTTAGATTTACCTTTCATATTCTTTGATTTCATGAATTAACTCATCAATTGTGAAATCCTTAGTAGCACCATCAATATTTTCTCGATTAATAAATGAGAATAAGCCTTTAATACCCATTTTTAGTAATAAATAACACAGACAACAGAAATTAATTTGCAAGCTAAAATAAATTGTTTTAGTACATAAAAACCGTTATAAATTTCAAATTTTAATCGTTATAAAACAAAACAATTTATGTTTATCATATGTATATATTGAGCTCAGTTAAATAAATCAATTATCTATCTTATCATTGTAAAATAATTTTAAAATGTAGTATATAAATCTTAATTCAGTTTTATTTCATATTTTTGCGAAAACAAATGAGTAAATTACATATCTATATAAAATAAGTGAAAAACAAATAATATGTCAAACGTTCACATTATTCAAGTCATTAAAGTTATTTTGAAACAAGACATTATTGAGTGTCAGTTCAGGAATAAATTCTTCTAAGCCACATGCAGAAAATAAATGCAATAAAACTTCTATCATTTTCTGATATAATGCACTTATTCGAACTAAACGAACATTGACTTCAAGTGGATAAATCAAATATTTTGGTGCTGGTTTCTTAATAGTCTTTCTCATTGCATTTGCTTCATCCAATGTCATTGAATCATTCTAAAAATGATTTTATGAAATAAAATTTTATTTGCACTATAAATTAAAGATTTTACCTTAAGCAAATGATCAATAATGATTTCATGCATGATAAAATCGTTTGCAATTTCTTCAAAGAATCTTCATCAATAGAATGATCAATTAAGAATGCTAGAATTTTAAATTTTTCACAGTCACTCATTTCTCTTTTAAACAGTTTCATTAATGGTGGAATTTCAACTGAAAAATAAATAATATATATAATGGGAATTTAATTAGTATTAAATACTTACACTCAGGATATTCTGGAATAATCTCAATGATTTCATATGAGACATCATCAACTTGATATGATATTTTAGGATTTTTCTGTTCATTATTCATGTTTTTGAACAAAATTCCACAAGTCCGTTGAAGCCATGGCAGAGTCAAATCCTTCAATGATTTCATATCACGTGCACTGTAAAAAAGTATAAATCTTTAAATTAAGATATCAAAAGTTTAATTTTAAGAACTCTCTTACTTAATATCAAGAAAATACGAATCGATGCAAATTGGAAAGTTATTCAAAAGTTTTTCGGTCAAATATGAATAAGGATTATTGCGCAAAAGCTCATTGATATCATTTAAACTTTCGTTTCTCTCAATAAAAACTAATTTGCGATATCGAAAACGTTCAAAATCTTGCATCAGTTCGTCATCAACGTATTCAAAAATTTCTTGTAGCATTAATTTGATAGTATCATCTGTGAGAGGAATTTTTTCAAGTGATGCATGCTTATGGATGAAATTGATAATTTTTTGGAAGTCTTTGTTTGAACGGCTTTTATTAGCGAAATAGTCAAATAAAATCTGTCAAATATAAATAAAACGATATAAAAAAGACTATATTATACTTTAAAAAAACACTGAATTTTACCTTTTTGTTATCAACATTAGTGGGAAATGGTCTTGTAAAAAGTCCTAATAGATGCATTTGATCGATATTGATGTCGAAGTGTTTTAAAATATTCTCTTTATTGTACTCTTTAAAAACCATTGCATGCTGTCCATATTCATCATTTTCAGACATTGGATAGAAGAAACGCCATGAGCCTTCATAAAACAAGTAAGATGTGTTCAAACCAAGAACAGCAAAAACTTCTTCATCGTTTGCTATTTTGATATGACCATAATGTTTTGTTTTCAAGTGACAATCTAATTCTCGGAATTCACCATATTTTATTGCTGATTGAGCCATTACTAAAATGCTCAAATTGTGCATTGGTTGACGTTTGTGATAATTGTGTGTATTGAGCAACTATAAGAAAATATAACTAAGATTTATCATGTAGAAAATACATTTTAAATTATTACCTCTTCAACATTCTTTATGTTAGAAATTTTAGAAAGAAAACTTATTCCATCGTTGTAATCCTGATCAATATTTGTGTATAAACCATTTTTGTGATGCTTGCTTACAAATAAAAGCTCAGCTCCTGTATCTTTGAGTGATGATAAGAAACATTCAAAATCATACTTAATAGCATTTAATCGTCCACCAAACAAGGCATCTCTTATATTTTGTTCGTAAAAGTTATTAAATGCACGTAGATTGATGAGAATTTTTGGCTTCTTGTTAAATTGACTGTTAAGAAATTTTCCTATGAAGCGAGCTTTTGAAAATTTAATAAAATTCAAATTTACCTCTCATATTCTTTGATTTCATGAATTAACTCATCAATTGTGAAATCTTTAGTAGCTCCATCAATATTTTCTCGATTAATAAATGAAAATAAGCCTTTTATACCCATCTTTTTTTAATAAAGAACACAGAAGCAAAATTTTCACAGAAATTTGATTTGCACTTATGAAATCCTTTTTTAGTACATAAAACCGTTAAAAATTTTAAATTTTAATCGTTATAAAATAAATTTTAAAGCTCATTTCAAAGCTTTTGTAAAATTCATTACTGTATATCAAGTTGAATAGCAAAATTTTGTTTAATTTGATAAATTGAAAACTGAAAAACAAAAAATAAATTTGAATCATGTGTCATTATTACATATTCTTTAATGAAGTAAATTACTCTTTAAGTCTACTTTTTCGATGTGTGAAAGCAATTGTAGTGAATAAACAAAATTTTACCTCAATTATAATCCAACGAAGACCTATATTAATATTCATTGCATAATAGTCGATGTTGAACTTTTACGAGAAAGTTTGTTGTGCTTTTTCTCATCGTTAAAAAAAGCTCTCTAAAGACACAAGCTCATTAAAAATTCGGAAATTGTTCGCATCGTTGCAGAAACAATTGTAATAAACCACAACGTGTTACTTAATAATCCAGAAATCACCAAACATGTTCACACGTGTGAAAGCATCATAATAAACCTGCACAATGTCATTTTACTCAAAGTAGTTTGTTTTATTTAACAGAAAAATATAATTAAAATTAGTTAACAAATTATAAATGAAAATGAAACAATGCAACACATTTTTCCTTCTTTCTCTCATTTTGTCGTTAGTCAATTGTCGTCTGTCAAATAATGAGTGAGTGGAGTTGGACTATATACATTTTTTTAATGACTATGAGCATGCAACATTAAGTAATAGGTAGGTAAGTATATGATTAAGATTAACACACAAAAAAATACTTTTTCTCGTTCGGTTCCGACTGTCGTATCAAAATATCAGTCAATTAACATACAAAGTGAAGCTAAATGCTTTTTTACATAAAATTAATAAATAAATTGAAGTGTTTTGGATAAACGAATCTTTGCTGTTTCACATGAGTTAGAAATGCATTCATGTCGCTTGCTTTGCTTCGCAAGAGGAAAATAAAGTGAGATGAAATTAAAATTAATAGTGATAACCACCATCATTTCCATGGCCCGAAGGGTGGCCTACTGAATAACTATCAACACCTTGATATGATTCTGCTGCTCCGCCATGCGCTCCCGACACTTGCCAACCATTTGAACCTGCATTTGAATAACCATGAGATACTGCTCCACCAAAATCATGGTTTCCTCCAATTTGCTGAGCATTTGCATCATATCCACCAAAATTTCCAGCTCCAGAATGGCCGAAATCCTGAATGCCTGAATGACCGAAATCATGATTACCGAATGAGCCTGCTCCAGCTCCTACTCCAGCATTTAAATGTCCTGTTAAATCATGGCCACCTCCAATATGTTGTGCATTTGAATCATAGCCACCATGATTACCTTCGGCTATTCCATGAGATGAACCGAAATCATCATGTCCAATAGCTTCAATGTCATGTCCAACACTGTTTGAATGTCCATCAAATCCTCCACCGCTTGATCCGTGATGATGATAGACATGTGATTCTGTTCCATGACTTATTTGTTGTGCATTGCCATCATATCCACCAAAACCTCCCGATGAATGGCCTGAAAATGCTCCTGAATGACTTCCCGAGAAACCTCCACTTGAATGACCGATTCCTCCAATTGAATGGCCGATTCCTGCTCCAGAATGACCGATTCCTGCTCCAGAATGACCGATTCCTCCACTTGAATGAATATCATGGCCGATTCCTCCACTTGAATGAATATCATGGCCGATTCCTCCACTTGAATGAATATCATGGCCGAAACCTCCACTTTCATGTCCATGGTGATATACATGTGAATCTTCAATGTGTGGTTGAATTAAATGAATTCTAATATGTACACTGAAGAAAGAAATAAAAAATTAATAAATCAATTAAACTTTTTCAGTTATACAACACTTACTGTTCCTTTCCAAAAGTTGGGACTGGCGTTGCAGTTCCAGCTGCGATCAGCAGCAACACAAGGATTAGTGGACTCTGTAAGAAATGAAAATGAGAGCAATCAATTAGACTTGATCAATTATTTTTTTTTTTTTTTTTCGGATATAAGGAAATGTCGACTATTGCATAATAAAAGAGCTCTTATTAAATATTATTACTTTCTGAATGCAAAAAATAAAATAAAAAGTTGAAATGAGACATCATTGTGCGCAAGAAGAAGTGAATGCACGCTTAAGTGAAAGGTCCCGTTATTCAATTGCTGCTGCTGCTGAAACTTATTTCTCGTTCGGTCACTTTTTGAAAGGGTCAACAATGACTCGATCGAGATTCATTAAGTCATACTTTTATGCTTGATCATCTTTAACTTAGATGATAACAATGACTAAGGTAATTATAAATTTTTTATGGACCATTTTGAAGAAATAATTAGTTTCTGCACCGTTTACGTACATCATATTTTACACGGCCTTGCTCTTTTCGCTTTCTTTCTTTCTTTCTCCGTAATAAATAATTGGGACGAATACGCGATGGTCATCAATTATATGTCGTGAGTGTTAAATTTTCTTACGACTGTAAGTAAGGCATGATTATGACTATTACGCAATTGTTATTCGCCTTAAATTCATAACTAATTGGAACAGCAGTAAAGGGAAAATTTGCTAGGGCTACGTTTGATCGATTGTTAGAAATTACTTAATAGTTTATTCATTAATGTAAAATCACGACTTTTAGATTCAACATGATTTTTATTATAGTCGATTGATCATAATGAAAATGAAATAAATGTAAGTCTGGAAGAAAGTAGAATGAACTGTTTTTTTCTCTCAATTTCACTTTCAATATAATCTGGTTTCATAATGAAAAGTGCAAGTGGCGCAAATTCTTGAAATTTTTTTAGTAATTTATGGATTTTTCAGTTGATATAAATTAAATTTAAATAACCCTCCTATCGGCAAACACTTGTTAACAAAATATTTGAAAGTTTTTTAATCGACTTTTAATTAGAAATTTCACTGTTAAATTGTTAAGAGCCATTATAATGTGTATATAATTAACACTTTGAAATTTAATTATCATCGAATGATGAGGAAATTAAGACTTGTTTAATCGGAAGTTTAAATTCGATGACATTTGATGATAAAAAAAACATTTTGAAACTCAGATAAAAGGTGAAGATTTTGAGATGTCATGTTATTATTGCAAGTATTTTAGATGATTGATTACTTTTAAAAATCATGTAGTAGCTTGATCTTTATGAACTTTAATTGTCATCACTTTCTGTTAAATTTTGAAAATAACCGTCATATATATTTTTGAATTTTTTCATGTTGTGTTGTGTTTTCTATTGTTGATTTTAAAAATTTTATTCTTGTAAATAAAACTAAAAAGAAATTTTATTTTGACGTAAATATTTTCATATTATTCATTTTAACTGAACATATTTTATCATTATATTGTCTCTTTTTAATTACACTAATTTATTATCATTTTCATTTCTCTTTTTTCGCATTTATCCAGTGTTTTTTAAATTTAACTTAATTTTTCACTTAATCCTTTACACTTGATTGTTATTTATTAACTGAATATGCTATTTAGCAATTATTATTAAACACTTTCTGAATTATCACTAATTTAATGGTCAACTTACGACTTTTGTCAACATCTCTTGTTTTATTTTTGAGGTCCTTGTAAATGGGAAAAATTTAAAACTTGACTATACTCTGTCGAGCAACGAGTTAGTAATGTGATTGAGTCTGCATTTGCTCACATTATTTATTTATAGTTTTTTATTGTCTACACTGCAGATCGCGGTATTCAAAATTGAGATAGTTTTTCCTTCTTCTTTCTGCTCTCAAAAAAAAATAAAAACAACAACAACAGCAGCAACAGTGTAGTTAGTTGTTGTTTACTCGCGGGTCTCGTTCTCTTTCTCTCTCTCTCACTCAGCGTCGGGTCAAATAGTGTGTACTTACGAGTCATGAGAAGAAAGTGAACAAAAGATGTAACCGAGAGCCAAACACCAATAAAAAAAAATATATAGCGGAGCAACTATTATGAAATACGGTGGGAGAAGTAGCGAGCATATTATTGAATAAAATTTTCTGCACTCACGAGTGTATGCATTTGATTCTTGACAACAACAACTTCAACTGGTGGTGGAAACCTTTCACTCTTTTTCTTCTGACTCATTTACTCATGTAGACGATAAAGAATGGTCATTCTTCAAGTTCATGCAAACGGAAAACGACGACGACTTGTTGTCGACAACAAGAAAAGCATAAAAGAGCGTTTAATCGGACAATTATCATTCAAAAGTTGTCGGTTTTTGCACAATGTTTTAGTAAGCAGAACATTTGCATAAAATTTGCGAGAAAAAATAACAACGGCATATATGATGAGCTCACTGAATGTGTGTTTACGTGCGGCAGTCATGAATATTATTAGATTACGACAGACAATGGACTTGAATGCGTGACAAAAAAGAGAAATGTAATGGAACACACTTTGGATTGTGTCTAACTTCATTAAAATAAAGTGTATTGAGGCAATGTAATAAGATTTATGAAAAGAATGACTATGAGGTGTCATTACAATTTTATTATGACGTAATCCTTTCAATTGGTGTATTATGAATATGTAAATTGAGTCGAATAGTTGATTTTAATGAACTGTAAAGTTAGGGTGCTTGAAGGATTGTGCTGACAAGCTTAAAATTAATTTTCTCTGTGAAATTATTGATTAAATTACTTTTTAGTCAATAATCATATTTTGCAACATTATTGCTCATCAAAAATCAGCTTTTTAATTTAATTTCTTTATGATGAGCTTTTCTTTATGCAATTGGCCATCTTCAATAATTTTTTTTGATCACATAATGCATTTCTTTTTTGTTTCTTAATTTTTAGCGCATTTTTGTATGAGAAAATGCAGCTTATAATTTCACTTTGGCTGCTTCGAGATCTCGAAAACTATAATAGCTAAAGACTTTTGGTTTTTGCTTTTGATGTGTGCTATCGAGTTATTGGCTTATCGCTTAGTTAGAAAGCTCGTATTGATTGCATTACTCGAGAAAGTACAAATTACAATTTTAATATTGAAAAATGGGCTAAAGTTCGACTCAAATTTTACTTCTGCATTTTTTTTAGTCGATTTTGGGTCGCTGATCACGAATCTACAAGAATTTTGTAGCGCTCTGATTCCTATCAAAAGTTATGGCCATTTTAAAATTCAAGTTGTTTACATTTTTTGGTTTTTTCAAAAAAATTTTAACCGTTATTTAAAAATAATGAAAGAAGCGCCACCTAGACCAATTTTTAAGAATTTTTTGATGATGCATTTTTGTATTTTTTCAATTTGAATTTAAATCGAACGTTATTTTCAACTTAACAAATTTTTAACATATTTTTGTACAGAAAACAATTTTAATTTGAATTTATCGATCTAAATTGGTTTTTGTTTTGTTTAACTCGAAACCGACAGTTTCACTGATTTGGGCGACAAAAATGCGCTAAAGTACTTCGAAGGTGTTCGAGTAATTTCGTCAATTTTTTATTAACTCATGAAATCCATGAAAATTTCAATCAATCACAAATAAAAATAATTTTTCGCCAAAAAAAAAGTATTACGAGTGGCACTGATGAAGATAATTTCGTTGTCGACCATATGCTTAGACATGTCTGACATAAGAAGCATCCAAATCAATTTTTCAATCTCGATACAGTGTAATTAAATTTAAGTTTGCATCGTCTACTACTGCTCGATGCGGAACTTTTTGTTTTTTTCTCGCTACATAGATTCACATGCTGATGATGATGATATTAATGGCTCATCATCATTCAGCCACTCATGCAGTTTTCATGTCTTACATATATGAACGAGTGGTAAAAGGTAATATACATATATTTGCGAGTCGAAGCAGTGAGCATGCCTTTTATGTTTTTATTATTGCTCTTCTTACTGCTGATACAATTTCATAATCATTTTCATCAGGAAATATCTACATTTATTATTTGCTCTTTTACACTTTATTTTTTTTTTATTTTAGGTGAAAGATGAGATGCATGCATCGGAGATTTTATGAAGAAGATGAAGTAATTGAGATGCTTCATGTTGCGTACGAAAATTTTTGCTTTCTTTCTTTCTATCTCGTAAAAATGATTGGTTTCCTCTTAATTGATTAATGCATGTTTATTATCATGTTTGAATTATGATTAGCATTTCCATGATCACTTTTTGATGAGCATGATTAGCATGTGAATGCTAATTTGATTAACATTAGCCTTGATTAGAATTAAGATTTGAAAAAGTAAATAGAGAAACAGCGCAAATTTATCCAAGGAAAAATAACTCTAACAAAAACCGAAAAATTAACGAAATTTAACGAAAGAAAAAAGTTATTCAGATTTTTTCTACAATTTTAGCATTTTATCTCTTTTTAAATATTAAGAATGATTCTTTAGTATCTTTTTATAGTTATCCTAGCAGTATAGGAGTTGTCTTTACGATGGACTGAATTTTCTCAGTTATGTTTTTTCGAACTGCTATCTTTTTAACTGAAATTTTAAATCGATTAAATTTTCAAAAATAACGGAAATTTGAAAGTTAAAATTTTAAGTGCTTCAAAAGGAAAAATTCTAGTTAATTTTTTGGATTCGATGAAAGGAGAAATTCTTAGCTGATTGTTCCTCACATATAGCCTTAAAATTCTGTTGACAATTTTTTCCTTTAAATATTTAAAAATTTGAATTTTAAAGTTCAGTTATTTTTAAAAATTTAATCGTTTTAAAATTTCGGTTAAAAAATTTTCAAATGAAACAACGACTATTTTTCCCTTGAACTTATCATAAAATCAATTATTAAATTGAATTTGAAATGTTTAAAATCTATAGAAAATTAATTTCATTTGGTAAATAACCTTTTTTGATCTCTATGACATAATAACTCACTATAGATCAATCAATCAATCAATAATCACTTTGCACTTGCTGCTCATTATAAGAAAAATTAACTCCTCCTCATTACATAAAAATATATTTTATGATCATTATCGTTTATGAGAAAATTGCATTGTTTTTGAAAGTTTTCTTTTAAAAGTAAGAAAGAAAAATATTAAATTAATTTGAAAATGAAATCGCAACAATTATCATTAAAGAGAGTATATATAGTTGTAGTAGCAATGAGTGATATAAATTAATTATAATTTAATACAAAAGATAAATAAAAGTTTATGTACAAGTGTCAAGAATTGAATGTGATTGAAATTTGAATAAATGCTTTCAGAGTTGTAAAAATAGAATTTACTTTCTAGCTTTTGGCTGATTTCTATGGTAGCCAAAATATACTTTTTTGGCTACTGGCTACTCATTTTTATATGGAAAAAAGTAGCCAGTAATCAAAAAAGTAGATTTCGGCGTCAAGTAGCCCAAGGGATTGGAAACTTCCAAAAATAGTCACGAAGAATCACAAATAATCATACATTTTGAAAGCCTTTTCAAAAGTGAATTTCGAGCATTTACACAAGTTTATGCATTGTAAACTCTGTTTTGAAATCTTTTGTTGAGCTTTAGCTATGATTTAAAGCAAATTTCAGCCCAAAAGCTTTTGTTTTGACCAAGTTAGGGCATGATATTTTAATGAGTAAAATTTTCTAAATATTACGATATTAAATTTCAGTTTTTCAATCATAACTCGTGAACCATATGGTCTAGAGCTTTAATTTATGGAGTGTTCAACTCTGGCTATAAGTAGTGATTGGCTATTTTTTGAAAAGCAACTTTTGGCTACTGTAACCAATTGGCTCAAGCAGATTTTGTCTATAAACTACAGACCAGTAGCTTAACAACTCTGAATACTCTCATAAATTGTTAATGAATTTTTCGCTGATGATCATTTAACGCCAAAAAAAGAGAGTAAACAGAAGATTCGTAATTAAACAATTGTGCAGAGAGCAGAAAACATTCGGAAGTAATTTATTGTGAACCTTTATTTTCTTGCCTGTCAAAAATGTATCTATACATTGAGAAAACTGGATATTTTGTGATTGCATAACATTGTTCCAATGAGGCGTTACGTTTAATTATTACTATAAGTAAAAATCCTAAAAAAGCATCGAGGAGCGAAATTGCGTAGAGAGAAAGAAGCCATTTAACGAGATTTAAACAAAAGAGAGAGAGAAGAAAAAATATTTTTGTCTTAATTATCGCTCAGTCTCACTTATTTCGTTCCATTCGATTGGATAATACATAGTGCAATGCTTTAAAGGTCCATTCATATATCTACATTGGTGGTCAAGTTTGCCAGTTTTGATGGTGAATAAAAATTTGATCTGGTTTGCATAAAAAAAATTACATAAACAACACAAGCACCTGAAGCAGTATTTAAAGTCCAAACTATTAAATTTAAGAGAAATAAGAAGATAATAGCAGAACATTGAACTTGTTTAAAAGGTTTTTTAGCCGGCTATGATGAAACTTATTTTTACTCATGTAATTTTCATTTTCTATAATTTAACTCACTTGAGAATTATGAGAACTAATTTTGTAAGAAAAAAAAGGCAATTTTGCATTTGAAAATGAGCAATGCGGAAGATATTATCTACCTCACACACAAAAGCGACACAATTTCTATCACGGCATGTCTCACGATATTTGTGGGTAGATGCAAGTCACACAAACGCATATCACGATGAAATAAACTCTTCTGCAAAAAGTAATAATAAAAAAAAAAATCATAATGTCAGTAAACAATTGCGATTTAAATGATGAAACTTGATTCCTCTCGGTCACTAGTGAAAGTAAATTTCGCATAAAGTTTTTTTTTCTTATGTATTACAAAATTTCAAGAAAAGTGAGTGTTAGCACAAAGAGAGATCTCTATTATACGCACGTAATTGCGCAAATTGCATAATAAAACTTTAATATCGTTGATTCAATTGACTGATTGATCCAAATATCGAAATGGACATCAGCCGCACTTTTCTCGATTACATTCAATCACACTAAATGACTCAGCGATGCCATCAGCTGTAATTTTTCTTTCTTTCACTCTTGTATAATGCCAAAGGGTCTGGACTGATTGTTATTTTCCTTAATTTGAATTTTCGCGCGCTTTTTGTTTCCTTTAATTTTCTGTTAAAAAGTTCGTTACAAAAACTGTAATTTCGACAGATGAAGTTTAGATTATTTACTATGTTATATAGGAATCATTCAAGAAAGATTTAATATGCTAAAATAATCGAATTTAAAACAAAAACAATAAAATAAAAATTTTAGCGCGTTTTTCTCAAAGAAAATTTGAAGATTTTTGTAACAAAATGCGCTAATTCAAATTCAAATTTTGATCAAAATAACCGTTAAATTTTTTAATTGAGACTTCCTGGGTACAATGCTATTTCTTTTTTTTTTGCAAGATGTGATTGATTGATTTTTTACACTGCTCACTTTAACTACTAACTTACATTTTGTTGAACATTAAATGAACTTTTAAATAATTTTTCATAAATTTTTTTATATTTTTCATCTTAATAAATAAATAATAAATTAAATTACAATAAATTAAGAAATTGTTTTTGTTCTACCTAAAAAATTATTCAATTTTGATCGCCATTCTTTGTTGTGCTTTGACCATATTTTATAGAACCACGAGAACCAGTTGCTCTTGCCTTATCAACATATTTTGAAACTTCACGCTGTACAGTTCTTGATGGCTTTTTTGTTGTTGTTGTTGTCGTAGTTCTTGTAGATCTAGTCGATGATGCTATTCGAAATCTTGAGGTCGATTCAAAGCCATAATCTTTTGCGGTTGATCCTTCATTTGATACAGATGTAAAGCGAGGAATTTCAGTCACATTTCTTATGTTATTTGAATGATTTTTTGGCTTCGATGTGGTCAAGCTTTGAATGTGTGCTCGAGACTGTGGTACAACTCGTTTAACACTTGCTGCAATAACCACAGGCACTTCATTACTTGCACTTGTGCTTGCATCGTAAAAAGATTTATTCCTGGTATTTTTATCATCTTTCTCCACCTTTTGACTATCTCTACTAACTATTTGTCGTCTACGTGATTTTGTTGTCGTGCTTTTCGCTGCAAGTGTGCTTGTTGATGATGGTGCATATGTTGAATGAGCTGGTTGCGGTGTTATTCGTCTAATTGAGGCAATTTTCGCTTTTACTGGCTTCACTTTTGTTTCATCGCCTTCCTCGTTGACTGAATATGATGAGCTAATTGAATTATGATGGAAAGTGTCAAAGTCATGAAAGCCTAACTTATTGTCAGATGCATCATTCTCATCAAATATAGAGGTGTGCAGCGGACTGATAATTTGTGAAGTGATATCATTGTCACTTTCATAATTCTTTGTTGGAGCAGCAACTGGTTTCCATCCACTAACTTTATCACCATCATAAAGTTTTCCTCGAATTATTTCATATCGATCGCCTTCATTGAATAAAGTGTGAATTGTTGCTTCAACCTTGGCTTCTTCTTGTTTTTCAATTTCACGCAATATTGATTCTTCAAAATGTTTGTAGCCTTTAATGCCATATTCATTCATAATATCATCTTGTGTATATGGCTCAAGATCTTTAAAATTTTTCTCTTTCTCTTTTGATTTTATATTGTGCTTTGGGTGCTTGTGTAATGCGTGTTGCGGAGAAAAAAGGGGCAATTTTGGTTGACCTGAATGGGAAATAAAATTAAACTTTTAAATGATTTCATTTGGTTTTTTTTATTTAAATTTTCAATAAAATGAAGTAGAAATAGTTCAGGTAAAATTTTAAATTTTACTAGTCAATGTTTCAAGGATTAGTGAAAAAATTTTTTTAAAAAATTTTAGAAGAGATTGAGGAAAATTTTTCACTGTGAGATAGAGTTATTAAACTACTGATCAGCAGTCAGTAGTCAAAAGCTACTTTTCAAAATGTAGCCAGTGACTACTGTAGCTAAAAATTACAAAGTAGATTCTACTTTTACAACTCTGCTGTGAGACGTTTATAAATTTTCTTCAGAGTTGTTGATGCCAATTTTTCGCCGATTTTCTTGCCGATTTGCTCTAATTTTTTGTAGAAATAGTTATTTGTCAAAATTTCTTTTGTGAGCTATTCTACCAATCAATATGTTTAAAACAAGTCATCGTTCAATAATTTGACTGAGTTTGTACATAATTATGAATTTTTCAAAATTTCGACGACTTTTAGACGAAAAAACTCGTCGAAATTTTGCCAATTCGACAAAAACAACTTTGATCTTTTTACATAGAGAAAAAAGTTTTTATCTGACATTTTTGTTTGTGCTAATAAAGCATAGTTATGAATGAGTCCTTAAAAGAAAGCTTTATTAGGTTTATTCAAGTTTTTAAAACTGATAAAAAAAACTTTTATAATGGTTATACGTGTTCTATAGGCGTCATAAAAATTTCGTGAATTTTCTTTTTAGAACTCATAAAGCATAGTTTATTAACACAAGCTTTATGTCAGTTAAAAAACTTTTTCCTCTATATAGTAAATATAATTTTTTGTCTCAACTCACCTAAACCAATTAAGTTTGGTAAATTTTCAAAAAGATTTGGTGGATGATTTAAGACAGCATCAAAGTTATGAGGATTTAATGGACTTTGACGCCAACCATCACGAATTGCATCTTCAACAAGATCAACACCATCATTAAATGTTTGAGCAACTCCTTTAACTCTTTCTCGGATTCCTGCACTTATGAGTGGAAGTAATGAGTTACTGAATGTGGCGACATCGAACGGTGACACAAGACTGCCTGGTTGAGGTATTAATGAAGGATGACCGATGGGAAAAAGCCTTGATTCGGCAGTTTTGAGACTAGAATTTGAATTTGCTTCATGTGCTGCAAGCAAAGCTGTTCTATTTGAAGCTATTGAAGGAAGTTTTGTTGTGGAATGTTGCAATTTCTTTGCTACTGCTCTGTGATTGAAAAATTTTAATATTAACTTTAAAACTTTTTATTTCACTTTAAAAACTTACAAATTTTCTGTTAATGAACTTCTGATAATAATCACAAGCACTAGAAGAGCTCTTCTCTAAACATATAAAAAATTGATCAAATTTTAGTCACAAAAATTTCAATTTTAAAATTCACAAAACTTACAAATTTTATCATTTTCTAAATTTTTCTTAATTTTTTTCCACTTAAAATTTCATTAAAAACAAAAGATGTTTCCTCTTCAAAATCTAATTGCTGAATATGAAGAGAAAAATGCATTCAATGCACTTTTATAATATTTGTTCGTGCTCGAAATGAAGAGTGAAATGATGAGGCATTAGTGTAACAATTAATATCGCACATCAGTGGATAATAGATAGCGTAAAATGCATTGAATTTTCTCCTTAGACGCATTTGTAAATAAAAACAAAAAACACACAGATGAATAAAGTGTTCATGAATAGGGTTTCTTGAAACTGTTTAACAGAAACAGTAAGACAACTGTTTTTTTGCAATTGTTTTTACTGTTTTTAATGAACTTTTTTGAAACAAATTTTAGCATAGAAAACTTTTTTGAATTCTGTTATGCAATCTAAAATATTCCTAACATTATAAAATTGACAATTTTCTTTCTCGTTAATTTTTAATTGTATCTACATTAATTCTGATCTAACGGTCATTTCAAATTTGAAATTTGATAGAAGCGCCATCTAAAGAATTTCAGGACACTTTTTTCTAATTTTTCACTTTTTACAATTTTTCTGTCTTTGTTTACAAAATACCAAGGGTGATGGACAAACCATTATTGGAACTTAATTTGAATTAAGTTCCAAAACTACACGTACATTTTATTTGGTGCGCATTTTAGGTATTTATTTTAAAATAAGCAGAAATTGTCAAACTTGAGGATTACGTTTACAGGTTTAATTAAATTTGTAGTTAGCATGAGTTATATCAGCGTTTTACACATAAATGCAAAACTTTTTCATCTAAATATATTTGAAAATTGAAATACTTTTGCAAAGTGCGTTCCGAAGCTCGCATTTTTTGTAATTTTTTAAAAAAATAAATAACGGCTGAAAATTCTGTCCGTCCCCCCTGGACAAAATAGAATATGTTTTGACTAAATAAAGAATAATTGGACAGTTTGCATTTAAAAAAGTCAATTTAGGTGTTCAGATAAAGACGTAAATACAAAAAAGCATTTTTTGAAAATTGAAAACAGCATCAGCTGTTTTTCAGAAGAAACCCTATTCATGAACATGCATGTGTGTTGTGCTTTATCATTATCGTAATATTTTGATTTTGGAAATTTTTCTTTCTTCTTTTGCTCATTTTTGAACGCGATTTTTTGTGACTTCTATTAAAGATTTAAATTTAATAGCTTAAAGCGTGACAGAAGAAGCTGTGATCAGTCAACCATTCACAACATGATTAACGACCACCAAAGATCACAATAAAAGACCACCAAAGAGCCAATTGAATTACTTTAAATCGCAGCTACTGAATTGAAAATTGAACTTAATTCAATTTTAATGATAAAAAAATTGTCTGCGTAAAATTGCGTTAGTTTTATCAAATTTTGTTCATTATCTCATTTTTCATTTACTCGTGAATGTATCCAACTTATTTTTTTTTTTACGGAGAAGAAATTTGAAAATGAAATTTTTCAACCTCAATGATTTTTCTTTTCTTCTTTTCTCTTGTTTGTTTTCCCTAGCTCAAAAGCAAAGTGAAGGTCGTTGGTAATGAAAAGAAAAACTGTTGAATTTTTTATTGCCTGCTTACACACTAACTCACGAGAGCATGATTGTGTTATGCAAAAAAAAACACAGAGTTTAATGAATGTTTTCTACTAATTTGATTATTTTTTAAACAATTAAAGTCAAATAATGTCCATCGAAAAATATTTTCAGTTCCGATCAAAATAAATCACTTCCATAAAGTCATTGTGTGATATTATGCAAGATACGAGAGGAAAAAATAATTTACGCAGACACCAAAAATATTTCTTTTTTACTGATTCAAAATAATGATCTGTTTCTCGAATAAAACAAAAACAATATAAGTCATATTTTACAATTTATAAATGGGACTGTTTAAATTTAAATTGTGTAATGAAGGAAATTATTTTATAATTTAACGAGTTTTTAATATTCAAAATTTAACGAATAATAATTTTCAAGGAGAAAAAACTAACGAAAAATTAGTCATTTTTGTCAATATTTGACAGAGGGGAAAACAACTCTATCGAAAGATGCAAAAAATATTTTCTAAAATTTTGAATTTTTCTTTTAGTTCATAAGGAAAATCTCTCGTTTCACTAAAAATATCAATAACAGTGTTGAAGCGTTTCTACTACAATAGAAGTTTAGAATTTGGCATAAAAATTTTTGCAGTGAACATTTTGTTTGTTTACAAACAATGACGAAAATTAACGAAATATGATTAAAAATATTTGTTTAAATTTTCTTGACCATTCCCTAGTAACCAAAAATACGTTACGCTTTCCGTTTATGTGCTTGTTGCATGCCACGGCAAGTAAACGGAAAGTTGTAACGTATTTTTGGTTACTAGGGATTTCAACATTTTGGATCTTCTAATGTATTCAGAAGAATTCTTCAGTGTTGTATTAATGTAATCTAAGTGGTATAAGTGCTTGTTTGAATTTGATTTTGTGAAAATTTGTTTACAAATTTTGTTTACATTTAAAAATGCAAATCTTTTCGCTTTCATTGATTTTTGTCTTTTTCAACAAATACAATAAAGTACAATAAACTACAAAAGCAGATTGTGTTTAAAACTATTATTAAAAACCCATAAAGTTTAATGATCAATATTAGATTTTTTCAATTGTTTAATTATGATGACATTCAATTATTAAATATCACTTTAGTATTTATGCTATTAACATTACAAATAAACATGAACGTTTACAAATAATCATAAGTAAAACAAAGAGAAAAAAATTATTAAATCATTTGCAAGAGAAAGTTCTCTCTTTCTTGCTCGCTTTCTGCTGTTGTGCGCTTATTCAATATCATGCACGTACGTACTTTTCAGATGCTTACTTATTATTATGCATATTGCATTATGCACAGTAGAATCATACCATTCGTGAAATTATATCAGATTGCACAATCATTAATGATTTTGAAAGGGAAATTGCATTGATATTATTGCAAACAGGACTGTAAATGTGAGAAGCTAAAAACATTTAACTCTCCAATTATACTGAGGTTTTATCGATTTCATAGCAATCATCAGGATAATCATTTTGATTTTTTGCAATAAAATAGAAGGAAATTATGCAATATCAACTTGTAAATGGAGTAAATTGATGACTCTTTAGGTTACTATATGTTTAAGAAAATAAACAAGAGCGAGAGAGTGCAAGCTTGAAATTTCAATTTTCTCTAATCAATGCTCAACATCGTTCCAAAATTACTTCTTTACATTACATTCGTAACTGAGAGCGAGCAATTGTTGTTTGGCACACACATACATTTATTTCCGAATGTGAATGTCATAATATCTCCCAAACAAAGTCTTTCTTTCTCTGAGTAAAGTGCGCTCAATATGTCTCGCTTTTTTCCTCTCAATCTCTTTTTGTACCAATGTTGAAATTATTATAAAGGCTGTAGCTCGAAAGAATTGTAAATTAAATTATTTTCAAACTTCGTACAAACATCATCACTCTGTGAGATTAGCTTTTTCTCTTTCTATTTACGCTAATGATTTTATTTTTTTGTGTGAAATTAAAATGAAGTTTACAATTGAAGCTTTAGCGGTGAGTGTTAATTTTACTTTTGACTCCTAGGGGCCAAACAGAACTTTTTTCCGTTAAATTTTTTAAAATTTGAATTGAAATTTCAAGTATCCGTTACAAAAAAGCATTTTTGTTCCTTCATTTTGACATAGATTAAAACAGATATTAATGGGTTAGTGTTCAAATTAATTAAAAACATTGATTCATCAATATTTGTCTAAATAAAGACAAATAATTCCGAAAAATAAAAGATTTTGAAATTGTTTGCATGATTTTTAACGGCTATTTTTATTTTGAATTAAGTACTAAAAATGCGCGCCAATTCAAATTAACTACCAAAACGGTCTGTTTGGCTCCCAGGTTTTGACTGAAATAAAATTCTATTGTGAATTTTATAGTTTTTAGTGTTGTTAATGATGACAAGAATTGAATGTGGAAAACCTCATAAAAGAGTGATAATTCATGTTCCTTTAAAAGTTAAACATCATCATCA
>JACWBX010004229.1:0-25119 GCA_014622435.1 Polypedilum pembai
CGTTCAACTCAAGATGGCATGCATGCAACAAGCTCTTGAAGCTATGAAAGATGAGAATACAATCGCCACTTGTTGTATGTATTTTTTGATGCTCTCTGTACCACACTGCAAAATTTCATAGTGAAAGAGTTGATGATAATGGGATAGGAAGGATGCATTTCAGTTTCGCTTGTCATCCACGTTGTTGCCAACATTTGCCATTTCTTTAGACCTTAAATGATCCAAAATATAAAAAGATAAAACAATTATTTATCAAATACAATATAATTTAATTGTCTTCAGCTTCAATTGAAAGACTTTTTTCAAGAGCTAAACATATTTTTTCAAAATTTTGTTTTAAGCTAAATGATGAAAGATTTGAAATATTACTTTTTTTGACGCGTTAATAAATTTTATGATGAAATTGGACATTTTCAAATTTAATAGTCATAATTTACATAAAAATTATAACGTAAATTATAAATATGACAACAAAAGCAATCGAAATGGTTTTTGATTTGGTTTTTTTTTAAATAAAATATGTGATAAAATTATGTCGATCATTTCGATCATTGAAAGATTCTATCACTGATCGGTCGATCAAAGATCGATCGATCATTTTGTCGATCAATGATCGATTTGTCGATCACGATCACTGTCGATCATCGATCGCGATAGATTCCAGTCCCTGATCTTAAATATCTCTTTTTGAGCAATTTTATTATCAAAAAATTCAAATCGTAAACATTGTAAAGGGTGTTTCACTATCACTCATTCCACTTTCATGCTCCTGTCTAATTCTACAAACTAAGCATTTTCTTGCAATTTCCATCCAACATTCTTCGCAATATACAACTTGACAGCTTTTATCTGCACACTGCCAAAAAAGCAATGAGTCTTTTGTCCATTTACGTGATTGAATGACTTGGCAGATAAAGCATTTTGATCGTGCCAGAGAAAGATATCGAAGAAATTTGCAGAGGCGTGGAAATTTATTTAACGTTTTCTGAAATGAAACATAAAAAATGCAAATAAGAATTATTATTTACTTTACTTTTTGCACACAAGTCATATACCTGAAGAAAGTTGCTACTATTCTCGATTTTCCCATAAACCTTCATTCGATAGCGCAATGTTTTTGTTATAGTTCTAAACAATTCTTTTCTTTGTCGCAATGTTTTATCGTAAAGAAAGAAAATTCGCTTTTTCTCACGTTTCGGATAAAAGAAAGCACATATTGATCGCTTAAAACGATGAATGTACACTTGATTGTAAATCAAATAAAGATTAAGAAGAAATAGCAAATAGATTTTCGCTACTAAATTCATGCTGAGAAGAGTTGGTTGTGGTAGGCATGCTTCATTTGTCATCACTGTTCGAACATGCTTGTTGACATTGAAACCATCGATAGAAGCTCTAATGAGATTTGCAACGAAACCTGTACCGTTTACAGTGACATTAAGATGATGTTCACCCTCTTGTTCGAAACGAATGCGAGAGTGACGAGCAACAATGTTGAGGACCTCATAGAAAAGACGATCTAAAGCAATGAAAAAGGTCGATGCTATGAGATGAAGAAGGAGATTGAGAGTGAGACTAAAGTAGCCTTGGAACTCCTTACGTAGCTTTTGAGAGCTGCTCAAGTCAACAACTTTGTCAATTTCCACATTCTTAATTGGCAATAGCCGCTTTTGACCGGATCGCATTCGACGTCTATCAATTTTCTTGAAATAATCTGTTATATAATAGTTGTTGAAGTTGATGTTTCTAAGGAAGTGTTCGTGATACATGATAGCATCTGAGCAAGTTAATATTATGGAGAAAAAGTGAAGCACAATACAAAATAAGGGATTCATTTAATTGGAAAAAGCAACTCATGCATTACCGTATATGATTTTCAGGTAGATCAAAATCATCAATTTTCTGCAGAAACGGAAGATACCATCCATCAAGTTGACCTTTTCATTTAGCTCTTGACTCAGCTCTTTGGCCGTTTCATTGAGCAATTGCATGGCTTCAAAATCTCTTGGATCGTTTACTTTATAGTTGAACGATACGTTACTGTAATCTGACATAAATTTCATTTCCTGTTTTCTCAACTCTAAATATTTCTTCCCGAAATCTGTATCAACAACATTTGATGAATCGCACATAGCTCCCATACTTGTAACAAAATCTCCTGCGTTACAAATGAAATCTATTTTCAATGGAGCGCAAATAATGTAATTCGCAATTGGAAGTGCTTTCTCAAAGCAATCGTCATAAACTCGTTGAAAAGCTTTTTCACAATTATTAGCGCCTCTTTCAAACTGCTGTTCGCATCTTTTTTTCAACTTTTCCTGATATTTTTTTGTGTAGATGTCTGCAGTGTCTTCATTTAATTGCCTTATGCTTTGGAAAAATAGAAAAAATAAATACCTTTTAATTGATTTTCCTTTTAATTGTTTGATTTCTTGTAAAGCCATAAATAAATACGCAAACTTTTTACCTTCTCGTGAAATTATCAGAACCTTCGATTTCTTGCACAATTGGCTCAACTACATAAGTGATTTCATTCAAACTGTCTTGAACAACACTCAAATTACTTTCCATATGTGTGAAAGCATTAATAAACGGTATAAACGCCAACTCAACTTTGTTTCTTGTCAGATTAAAAGTGAGCGATGTTGTGCATTCAAACACACGTGTAACTTCAATCGAATTTTGTATAATGTTAGCAATTGGCCCGGAGAGCAAAAGCGCAATTATTATCGTTTTGATTAAACTTCTGCCCGCTTTTCCCAATGCCCCGAGCAACATCAGCACCGATATGCAGCGAAATTGTATAGAAATCATACACATCGATGCACACAGAGAACATGTTGAGGCGATTGTCAGTGTCCGATGTTTTTGGGAAAATCCAATATTGTATATGATTGAATGATAAAAAATTAATCCAATGAGCAGTCCATAAATAAATGAAATTAGCTTTCTAATGGCTTTTCCTTGCTTGCTGATTTTTCGATTGGCCGAGTTTGATTGGTAAAGGAAAAATTCAATTAGTTTCAGCAGTGAGTCCAACATTTTTGTGGTTTTTGAAATTGCATGCTGTGATGTTTTTAATTTTAAAAAATTTAATTAGTTTCATCAGTGTTAGTCCAACATTTTTGTAGGTTTTTCAATTACCATTATTATTAATAGCAATTTCAAAAAGCAATGATATTAACCGCCGGTGACGTGTTAAGAGTACATTTTCTCGTAACAGATCAGTATTTTATTGTACAATTTAGTACAACAGAATCGTACTAAATTTAGTCTCAAATTTCATTTAGAAGTATTTTCGGTATAGTTTATGTAATTTTTATTAAAAAACTTTAATTTAAATTGATTTAAACTGGGATCATTGAATCACTAGAATCAAAAAACGATGCCTCAAATTTATTTTTGACGTGTTTTTTGTGAATTTCATGAATTTTTAGACTATGCGAATTTTTCGTATAAATACCGTAAATATACAGTATGCATACAATATATCGCTTAAAATATGCTATACTATATATATGCGAAATTATCATATACATACTTACTTATCATTTGGGACCGGCATGTATATTTGAAAAGATCACATTACACAGATCTCATAGACAATAGTAATAAATTAACACAAAAAGTTTGTCGAAATACCGTTCTGGTAAAGAGTTTTCACTAAAGACTAGTTAGAGAGACAAATAAACAGTTCGATAATAACGCTTTTCCTATATAGAAAAGAAAATGCGTTAAAAAATTATGAATACCCTCTTAAAAAATTTTCAATTCATGTTAGATCTTCAAGAAAGTTTCCATAACAAGCTTACATTTTCATGGATAAATGATCATTACTTAAAACCTTTGGCTTATCTTACTAAGTGCAATCAAAATAAAACACAAATAAAAGCTAAAAAGGGTCACAATTATTGACATTTTTAAAAGAATTTTAAAATTTTATAAATTTTACATTTTATAAGAACTTTTAAAAATTTGTAAATTGATATTTCACTCATTAAAAAGTTTTATCGAACCGCCATAAAAATTTTAAATATTTTCGAAGCAAAGCTTCATTTTTTGCGACGCTGTAAAGCACGGCCACAGTGCAGCCTTGAAGAAATGAATAGAAAATAAATCATCAAATTCAGAAATTTATTCATTTAATTGGTTTAAAAGAAATTTAAGTAGTTGTCGACATTGTAACATTGTGTAATAGTGAAAAAAATATAAGTAAAAGGTGAATGGAAATCAAATAAACTGCTGGATATTTGCAAAAAATTGTTTCACAATTCTCTTAAAAAAATTTTGGTGCCAACAAAGTGGAAAAAGAATATTCATATATGAAAAAAGATAAAGTTCACAAACTAAAAAAAGAAAGCTTCTTTATCAGTTCACAAAGAATATTGGGTTTAAATGCACCTGTTATAAATTAGATAGCAACAATGCCTAATTACTTCTCTACTGATAATTGTCGATAATTTGTGTTGTGACGCAAAAATTTATTACGCTTTGTCATATATAAACTCATGGTTGTGATTATTAATGACCTGTTTGTAAATGAGAATCAGCAATACACACAAATTAACCTCCTCAAACGCGTGTAAATGTATGAAAATTGAAATCTTATATTACGAGATTATATTATTGAAAATTCCTTTCATATAATAATAGTTTTAAATGTGTAATAATCAAGCAAGTGAAATATATATAAACTCGAGATTTAACGTTGAGAGAGAAACGACGATGATGATTATGAGATGAGCCAAAAATAAATTTTAGCTGCAATGTAATTGTTGTTAAACATTTACTAATTATATCAAAAATACCAGGTGCTGCTATTGGCAAGCATAAAGTGTCGTTGTGACACGTTTACATATTTTTATTTACTTTTGACTGATATAAAAAACCAAGAATGATAAACTTTATATCACTTTCTATATTATAAAACTTCCTTCTGTAGACAATTTGATTTGTTCTCTTTGTTTGTAGCAAGCATTTTGAATTGCTTATCTTCATCATCGTCAGCAATTCTTTATCGGGAGAATTTACGTGCGTGTATTGATAAGTGCTTCTATGATAGTAAAATTTCATTAAAATGACCTTGATAAATACACGCGCTCGATTTGTTGTACTAAAAAGTATAAATATTTAAAAAAAATTGAATAAGAACTAAGAGGCTAAAAGAAAGAGCAGGTTCAAATTCCATGAACAGAAAAATACTTGTTTAT
Organism: Polypedilum pembai; assembly: GCA_014622435.1. NCBI lineage: Eukaryota > Metazoa > Arthropoda > Insecta > Diptera > Chironomidae > Polypedilum > Polypedilum pembai. Next base: position 5,211 of record JACWBX010004229.1, read on the forward strand.
CGAAAATGATCATGCATTCTTCTTTCTCGTTTCTCTTATTCATTCCTTCGCTTTTCATTCCACTGATGTCATAAAATTGTAGCTCTTCACTCTGATCTTTATGTATGAATCAATCTTTGTTAATTGTCTCTATTACACATTCACATACGCTGACTTCATATTCATTTTATTTTTTCTGTGTTGGCAATAGGCTAGTGTGAGGAAAATATTTCGCAAATAGCCCAGCTGATTCTAAATTTACACAAAAGAATGAGATTTACATAAAAATTTATATGCTTTTAGAAGTTAAAGAGAAATTGAGAAAAAATGTCAACGAGTGGATCAATATTAACAGCTGAAGCGATTCAAATTGTTAAAGTGAATGAAGAAGCGCACACATTTCGTTTATCAGAAGAAGATTTAACGCGTGTTATCCTTCAAGAAAATGTGAAAAATAGAGATGTTGTCATCGTGTCTGTTGCTGGCGCATTCAGAAAGGGAAAGTCTTTTTTGCTTGATTTTTTCCTTAGATACATGTACGCTAAAGTAAGTTTTGACATTTGAATGTCATTTAATATTTAATTCTTTTAATTATTTTTTCACTTGTAATTTTAGTATGTACATCAAAATCTTGATGGGTGGTTAGGAATGGAAGATGAAGCTTTAACAGGATTTTCATGGCGTGGTGGATCTGATCGTGTCACAACTGGCATATATATGTGGTCTGATATCTTTCTACATGATTATGCAAATGGACGAAAAATTGCTATTCTCCTTCTCGACACACAAGGCACATTTGACAGTCAAAGTACTGTAAAAGATTGTGCAACAGTATTTGCTTTAAGTACAATGTTGTCATCTGTGCAAATTTATAATATTTCACAAAATATACAAGAAGATGATCTACAGCATTTGCAGTTATTTACGGAATATGGAAGACTTGCAGTTGCCGACACTGGTGAGCTACAAATTTTTTGTTTCTTTCACTTTTCACTGTTTCGTTAATTAATTGGTGTCAAATGCATATTTATATATTATTACAGGTCGAAAACCTTTCCAAAAATTAATGTTTCTTGTTCGTGATTGGAGTTTTCCGTATGAAGCTGATTATGGTTTTGAAGGTGGGGAGAAAATACTCAAAAAGCGAATGGAAATTCATGACAAACAACATCCAGATCTTCAATCGCTTCGACGTCACATTCAAGCCTGCTTCAATGAAATTTCATGCTTCCTTATGCCCCACCCTGGTTTAAATGTTGCAACAAATCCAAAATTTGATGGAAATTTGCGTGAAATCACAGATGAATTCAAACAGAATCTATTAAAATTAATTCCCCTCGTTATGGCACCCGAAAATCTCATTGTCAAAGAAATTAACGGTCAAAAAGTCAAGGCGCGAGATTTAGTGCAATATTTCAAATCATATTTGAACATTTTCAAGAGTGACGATATGCCTGAACCGAAAACAATGCTCTTGGCAACCGCTGAAGCAAACAATTTGAATGCAGTTGCAGCAGCAAAAGACCTTTACACACAACATATGGATGATTTTTGTGGCGGCAAAACTCCATATCAAAAACCTCAACACCTTGACATTGAACATATACGTGCACGTGAAAAAGCCGTATATCATTTTGTGAACAAACGAAAAATGGGTGGCGAAGAATTCTCAGAGATTTATAAGCAACAGTTGATTGATTTCGTTGAAGATGCATTTATAAACTACAAAGAACAAAACGAAGGCAAAAACATTTTTAGAGCAGCTCAGACTCCTGGCGTATTTCTTGCAGTTGCTCTTATCTCTTACATCATGAGTGGAATATTCGCACTTCTTGCACTTGAAACTTTCTGTAATTTCATGACATTAATAATGGCAATTAATATTATCGCTTTATGTATTTGGTCATACATTAGGTGAGTGTAAAGTTCAATTTTTGCTTTGTCGTTTGTGTTTAACAATTTCCTTTGTTTTAAATATTTCAGATATAGTGGTGAATTTTCTGATATTGGGGTCAAACTTGATGTTTTTGCAGAAAATATTTGGGATCATGTAAGTATTCTTATTGTTAATATTAATTGAGTGATTTAAAAATAAATAAAGTCATTCACTGTTTCTACCCTCAAGTGACTAATTATCTAATAAATTACTCATCATTTTATTTTAGTGCCTAAAGCCATTCTATGAACTGTTTCTCGAACGTCGTGTCAAAGAGGCGACAACACAAGCTGTTTCCGCAGCAACTGGCTTGTCGAGAGAGAATGTAGAATCAGCTATGGGTATTAATCGTCAAAATTCGACATCATCAACAGTAACAAAACGCCATGCCTCAAATGGCAAAGCAAAACACTCATGAGAATACGCCAGCGCTGATTCTTTCAGCGATGAATCACCAACAAGTTCTAATGAAAGCAACAACAATTATGGAGTTTCATCGTTTTTTGTTAATTTATTTTCACGATTTTCACGATCTTCAACAACATCAACATTCGAATGCAATGGTAATAACAGCACTGTTAATATAAATCACACGACTAGAAAAAACAGCAACGGTAATGGCATTATAAGTGGAAAAAGAAAGAAAGGAAGAAATAGAAAGATTTAAGTGAATATAATTTGTAAAGGTACATTTAATTTGAAATCGTAATATTGTAAGAAAATTTTTATCTTCAGTGCCTAATACAAACTTTTATATTTTCTTTCTATAATTTTGATTTTTAATTTTTATATGTGCATAAAAATTTGTACAAGAAAATAATACATATTTTTAAATGAAAATTGTTTTGATCATTTCAAAAATCATTGGATTATATCGCAACAAGTCGAAAAGTATAGTGAGTGATAGATGATTTGCACAATTAAAACATTTTTGAAATATCGACATATCTAGATAACTTAAAATTTACATCAAAAGTCGTGGATTTCCACAAGTGTTAAATATTGCGTTAAAATGGTGATTTGTTATAACTCTTTAAGTCCCTCTCTATGTTTCTAATTAAATTCATATAATCTTTTCTCTAAATCCACCCTCTCAAAACACTAAAACGTATTTTTATTTAATCTTAGTCAATGCGAAATGAAAATATATATATTCCCACTTGTTACTTAAGATGTTGCAGAATTATTTAAAACAGAAATAGATTAGGAGTAGAATGAAACGGAAAATAGTTTTGCTTAAAAGAAAATGAATTGGTTAGGAATTTGTAAGTAAGAGTTGCATAAATAATTAACTCTTGAGTCAAATTAATTAACATTCATTAAACAATGAAAATTCATTTTTGAATTTATTGACAATACAAAGCCATTCATCAATTGTTTTAAGCAAAACATCAAAATAAATAAATAAGTAGTGCTGATAATAAGAAAAAAACAAATTAACTTGGTGAATGAAGATAAAAACTAAGTTTTTATTCTCTCAAATATAAAATATTATTTCGATTATTTATGCAATATAAAATGAATATATTATACACACAGTTATAATATTATTGAGTTTATTAAATGTGCCAAATCTTGTCCGACTTTTCATTGCATTTCTATTATTTCCAAGCAAAAAAAAAATTTATGCATTTCCTCTATATGTTCCTTCTTTTTTTTACGTGTCTTGTCTTAATCCTATCTGTAATTAAATTTGAACAATTGTGAGAAGAAACATTTTTAAAATTGTCTCACTAAAAATACTCTAAAAAAGACATACACGGTTTTAATAAAGCAATTTATATTGAAGTTCTTTCATTACTAATTGCTCAAACATTTTTTGTGCGTCTCTGATAAATATGTAATATTAAGATACTGACACTGAAAAAGAATTCGTACTAAAATTACTTTTAAAAAAGTATCTAAAACTTCCTTTCATGGAGTGAGAAAAAAAGATGATATACATTTTAAAATAAAACGATAATGTTGTGTTTTTTGATCATTAATGAAAAGTAAGAAGGTGATTCATATGAATGAAAGATTTTTTTTTGAAAATTTAAAAACTGAATTTTTATTTTACTTTTCTTTTGCATTGAATTAGTTAGTTGTTGTGCTCTGCTGCTCATAAATTTGAATATATGCTTCTGTGAGAGTAATCATTTGTGGTAGAATATCAGTAACGTGAAGATCTTGCATTTCAAACCACTGATTAGTCGCCTTATACAGAATATGAGCACGATATGTGCCTTTACCCGGCTCACCATCATGAACTATATTTGCAATTAAATTGTAACGAGTCTCGGTATGATTTTTCTTATGTTCTGGTGTCAAGATATCACCAAAATCAACATTTCTGAAAAAGTAACACGTATTATAAATTTGTAATTTAGTTAATTTAATTTTACTTACTTAACAGGAAAGTTGACAATTGTTGGATTTTTGTCCACAAAGAATGTATTTTTGGTAAAACGTTTGATGAACAAAATAATGAATTTTGGCAGTCGAACGATCTCAAATCTTTTCAAGAAATTATCTTTGTATGATTTATATTCTCTTTCAGTGATTCCATTGAATTTTGCAAGCAACTGATACAAATTGACTTGAGGAATAATATTCTCACGATGTTCATCAATGAATAAAGGAGGTGGTGGTAAGTCGCATGTTAAGTAGAGAAAATTTGTAGTTTCAATTTTCTCTTGATATTCTTCAGTTGCAAGTAATAATTCTTTTTGTGCATCATCACATTCAACAGGTGGAATTTTTCTCGAGTAAATTTTCATTTCACCAAGAAAAGTTTTATTGATGATGCTCGAATTTAGATTTTTATTTCCTCGCAATTGACGATGTAGTTCATGCAAAAACCACGTGAGGAAGTCAATTGGATCGCTTTGCTCAATAATTTGAAATCTTTTATTACTCCAGAGAACAACAGCTTGAAGCATTTCATGTGGAGATACATGAGCTTTAAAATTTCTGGGATTCCACAATTTTCTCATCAATTCACCAAAACGCTGCACAATTGCGAATGCTGAATCTCCAGAAGAATGCTTAATTTTCGCATAGTTTTGTTCGCACAAAAAATAGTCTCTGATAGGTGTTACATGTGATAGTGCTTGTAAAACGACATTACAATAGTCATTAGCCTTGATATTATTGAGACCAACTATGCCTGGAAAATAAAGAGTTCCATCAAGAGTCCTTGAAGTCTTTTCGGAATCGTCGAGCACTTTGATGTCATTTTTTGTAAAAGTTGGATTTAAAACATATTTGATATCCTAAAATAAAATGAAATTTTATTTATACATATTAGCAAATTATTAATTTACTTACATCTAAAGACGAATCAATAATTTCATAGTTATCTGGTAAACAGTAAAATCTTAAATTTGACAGATTTAGAAAAACATGATGCGATTCTGCCACAGAGTGTGTATAAGCATGAGTACTTTTCCCTCTTCCTTGGAAATATTTTCCGCAAACCAAACATGCGTAAACTATAAGGATAAACTTATTAAATTTGAATAATAAGCAATTTTGAAATCACTAACCATTAATTCTTGTCAAAGAAACAGAACACAATTTCTCAAAATCAAAGTCAAGCACGTGTCTGTTTATTGTATCCAAGTAAGGACATTGCTTAATAATCATTTTATTACTTGGAACCATTGGTTCATCGTCATCATCTTCATCTTCTTCTTTCACTTCAAGTTTCCTTTTTAAATCAACTTTTACTGAAATGAATATTTTTTTTATGTAATAATAAGCCGAAAATTAATGTAATTTTACACATACCATCATCTTTAGTATCTTCGTTTTTCGTTTTCATAATTAAATTAATTTAAATGCCTTTACTTTCACTATTTTTCTGAAAATAATTTTTACAATCGTTTTGTTTATTGACAAACGGTAAATCGAAATAAATCGGTTAAAAGAAATTTTTATTATTTGAAAAAATGACAGTTTTTTCCCGACACAATCGTAGTTGAAAATAGTACGACTTTATTAAGAATTTGACATATAAATGTAAAATTAAATGCCCTCAAACAAAACACCTAAATCCTAAGAACCTTGAACTTAAAGAGACACACTTATAGTGAGGAATGAAAATTACAACAAAAATGGAATAATAGCTTTTCTCTGCTTTGGATATTCTTTGAATTCTTTCTTGTAGTTCTTATGCTTTCCGATAGCCCATAAAGTCATTTGATACATTCCAGCGGCAGCAAAAAGAAAAGCAGGTAAGCATTGAGTCATAATAGAGAATGAGAGCCAAGCTCCGAATTCATAAGTATAATTTGGACATGAGACAAAATTGAAGAGAGCAGTTAATGGATTAGAATCAGGCACGGGTATTTTTCTCACAGATGTTCCTGGTGGTCTCAAGTTTCTCAAATTGATGTGAATTGAAAAGTTACCAAGTTCGCAAAGCTATTGAATGAAAAATGATTTAAAAAAAAATAGTTTGATTAAATATTTTAGACATACCAAAAATGCGGCAAGGGCAGCATAAACTTGAGTAGTAGACGGTGGTGTGAAAAGAGGATGATTGACATGATAAGCAACATAAGCAGTAAATCCCCAATAGTAAATACAGTTTTTAAACAAATTTCTCATTGGCATTGTTGCATGTGAAAAGCGATGAACGAAAATTGTTTCAAGCAATCTTTTCGCGTAGTGTAATGTGTAACAAGCAGCAGCAATACTAAAAATGAATTTAAATAATTAAGTATCTTTCCAATAGTCCTTAATTAAGTAAATACTTACTGAGCTGTTTGGCTAATTTCAGCTGATGACGATGTATCACCATAGAAAAGCCAAGGACGAGTATAAACCCACAAATAAACAACAAGTGGGCCGGCATATTCACATAGGAAAACAGTTGACCAACCAATTTGTGGGCCAAGATCCTTCAAATACAATTTGCTACCATTTCTCAAGTTTAATGATTCGATTGTGTCACTGTCCTTAAGTGTCTTTCCTTTAACATCCAACTTAAATGACTGACGGTGAACGCTTAATTTTTTACTTGCCGCATAAACGCTGGATTTTAAGTCTTTTATTGTTGTGGTAGCTTGAACGCTGCATTTTGTTATAACTGTATTAACGAAAAGACAAATAGAAAACAGACGAAAAAGAAGAAAAGAAAAAAATATTCAATAGATAGGTAAATGTAAAATGAATTCCGACCAAAAGTCAATTCATGTGTAGTTTTGGAAAAAAAGATTTGTCTTTAAATTTACTCACCTTTCGAGTTACGTGCATCAAGAATTTCAATCTTGGATAAGAAATAAGTTTAAGAAGAGTATTTTGAAATAGGTTTTGATTGATAAACTTACCTCCATGACTTTCAAATTTAATATTTAGAGTATATTATGTTAATTTCACTTCACGAAAAAAATTTCACTCTGTAATCAAGGGAATGATCACTTTTATGAAACTCAAACGATTTCTAGTACATAAATGATGTATAAAATAGAAATTAGTTTTCTCAGTTTCTTTGAACACAAAAACATTAAAGTACTAAAATATTTAGTCCAGCATTGAAATTCTAAAATATTGAGTGCTCAGCATTGGAAATTCAAAAAAACATTATTGAGTGTTGAGCATTAACATTAAAATATTGAGTGCTCAGCACTAAGTTGAATACTTTTAAAGTAAATTTCAGAGCCCGAAATCGTCGCATAATTTACTCATGAGTTTACTTACTCACCCGGTTTTTTCGGGCTCTGGTAAATTTGTTAATTTTATACTAACAATTTATTTTAGGAGAAAAAGAAACTCTTTAAGAAGAATTTAAAATAAGTTTAATAAAATTTATATTTTATGCGTTACTAATGTTGTCAATTCAAGTTAAAATTAGTCCGAGTTTTTTAAATTTTATAAATTTAACAATTTTATATTGTTTAAACGCATTTTGTAACTTTCATGACTGACTCATTTAACGATCTAAAATGAGTCTAATTTCAAAGAAAAATCAGAAACAAAATTTACAGCACACACTGACAGCCAGGGTTGTTAAACTGATTTTTCCTTCTATAAAGCAATGAACGCTTTTTATTTAATCTGAAGCTATTCATGTATTAAATGCTTATTTAAATGTATCAAGCACTTGTTTTTTAAAAAACATATGTTTAGAGAAAATCGCTAAGGTGCTTTAAATAAAACATCTTTTACAACTCTGGCAGTGACAGCTGATTTTATGAGGTAATACTCAGTAAAAATGAATGGAATTGTGAAACAACTTTTTTCGCATTGTAATCTTAGGCTCACCGTAAATTTTAATTCAGTACGATTTCTTCGCTTACCGAATCGAGACAAAAAGACATTTTACTCAACAACTATACTCATATCTAGATTAATTGACGGTTCTACAAATAAAGAAAGTAAAAATAATACAATGCTCAAAACAATCTCTGATAATATTTCCAAGTTGGCCTTGAACCGAAAAAATAGCAACGATAGTAATGAGGTAAATATTTCAATAAAAGAATTTCAATGTTTATTCTCTCATCGTGATCGAAGCAAAAATATTTGATTATGAATACTTAATGATCAACTCCAACTGTCAAAAAATTTGAAAAGAATTTTTTATATAAATGAGAGAGAAACTTGTGCTACTCCACTCTTTATCTTTTATTGCTGTGTGTTTAAAATATTTGTTGTGAGTTGTGAACTTTTTACATTTGTGTATTAACCATTTGCCGATAAAAGTTGTGAGTTGGCTCCTCAACTTTTCTAAAAAAAATTATAATTGCTCTCCGTAGAATAGAAAAACTTTAAATTAACATGGCCTTGACATTTAAGAGTTTCTCATATTTGTCTTCATTTGTGTTCCTAATTTTCTGTTATTTTTACGGTGTAAGAAAATAAAGTTTTACTTTTCATGGCCTTGAACTATAATTTTTATTTTTTCAGAAAACTCTTCCTACTCCTTTGCATCATGTCGACACACCATTTGAAAAAGGTAAGGATATTTTCGCAAATATTCGTGATGAAAATATATTAATGAGTTGATTTCAATTTGTAGCAACGTTTGGTAAGTACAAGGTAGCATGAAAGAAAATAAGAGGTATTTTAAACAAAATTCAATTTTCACCAAGGCATGGGATGTTTTTGGTCTTGTGACTCACTTTATGGAGCTGAAAAGGGCGTATTGAGAACAGTTGTTGGTTATTCAGGTGGCTCAAAAACGGATCCTACATACAGAAACTTGTGAGTAATTTGACACTGATATATCAATGCACACTATTTGAATTGTAACAGAAAACCGGTTTTTATTTAAAAACACATCAATGTCGTCAAATTATTTAATTACATTTTTCACAGAGGCGATCACACGGAGGTCATAGAAATTCATTATGATCCCAAGCAAGTCAACTATGAGAGGTTGCTCTATCTTTTTTGGAATAATCATGAATATGGCCTAACAACTAAAATCAAGAAACAATATGCATCGAGAATCTTCTATCATAACGATGAACAAAAACGTATTGCTGAAGAAAGTCGTACAAAAGAGCAAAAAATACGCAGCAATGAAACAATCATTACGACAGTTGAACCGGCATCTACTTTTTATCCAGCTGAAGAGTGAGTATAGCATAGACATCTCGACTAGACATCTTATCAATTTTCATAGCCTCATAAGGCAATGACATTGCGATTATTATTTATAATTGATAAATGACTTGACAATTTTTCATTTTCTTCTTCTTATAGTTATCATCAAAAATACAGATTGCAAGGACATAAGCAGTTAGCAAAAGAACTTGGTTTAGGGCCAAATGAATCAAAACTGTTGCAAACATCACATGTTGGTGCAAAATTAAATGGATATCTTGTTGGTGTTGGAGGAAGTAAACAATTTCTTGAAGAAGCTACTGGACTTGGACTCAACGAAAGACAAATTGAATACGTTCTTAAATATGTCAAAGATAATGAACATGGAGGTTTGACATGCTAAAAAAATCTCCAACTTTATAAGCATTTAATGGCATTTCAAGTACATCTATTCCACATATGCAGTTAAATAATGTTATATATTGCTAAGTGTGTTGCATAATGTATTTTTGAGGGTGTTTCATATTCAGTATCATTCAATTTATTAACATTATTATAACGGCTCACAAAATTTTAAAATAACATTTAAAATTTAATCATTCGTTGCAATCATCATTTTTTTGAGGAAGAGTAAACTTGACCTAAGCTTATTTAAAGTGTCTTATTTTATGTATATGCTTTTATTTTATTAAAAGACGTATATAAATAAATATTTTAAAATAATATTAATTTCTTTTATTTCAACAATTGCTCTGAAATTATGAAAATTTCTAGGTTTGCATGTATTTTTCATTTTTATTCTTTCATAAATATTGATTGTTTGCAACTATTCACTCAGAAATCACATAAAAGAAATAAAGACACAAGAATGTTTTTCAAACGACACTAGAGACAACTTGTTAAAAGCATTTATTGTTCTATTCTACTGAACTTCAGCTCTTATGATGAATGTTGACACATAGTATTTGTTATAGCTTTTGTAGTAGATTGCAGTGTATTTGAAAAACTTGAATCTTTTTAATTCAAAAAAATGAATTCGTGAGATTTTGCAATTTTTTTGAGAAATATAAAATTTTCAGAAAATTTTTAATGGATTTGTTTAAACAATTTGAAATCTTAAATTTTGGATTTAAATTAATTTTACATGAATATGTTAAAAGTGAACGCTCTGTAGAAAATTGAAATTTCTTGTATTCTCAGAATGGCAACAGGACCTTGTTACTACAGCTCTTCTGTTTCAGTTTGCTTGTTTATTCATATTTATTTGTTCATTTGGTAGAAATTGGAATTACAGCCGAGCCAGCTAAAGAGAGAAAGAAAGCAAAAGAGGAAGGGTGCATGTGATTCAGTAGTATTCTCATGAGATTCTCTATATTTTATACAACAACTAACACCACCCACATATACACACGTAAGCTGGATGTATACATTTATGCAGTAAAGAAAGAGTGTGAACGTGAGCTTAAGATATGTTGCGAAAAACAATAATAAAAAAGTTCATTTTACTGTAAGGCATGTAGTAGTGTAGTATGGCATTTTCTCTTCTGGGACATGCTGCTACATGACTTTTTCTTCTTATCATGAATCACTCTTCTCTTGCAAGCAAAAATTCAATGGAAATAAAAGAGAAAAGAAAATCTTCAAACACACATATATACTTTCTTTGAATGAAAATTGTGTGAAAATTCTAATAACAAAAATGTCAAATATTGTATGACATACTCACATATTTATTTTTTATGGTATAAACCTGTTGATATTGAAATATGCTTCTGGTTCTCATGATTTTTAGTTTACGACTGTGACAAGTTGATTGTAAATTGCTTATTAAAGAGATACATGCATATTTTGTCGCACTTAAGTGCCACTTCTTCAAATGTTTCGACAATTTACTCTTTAGTCAAGATTTCAAAGGTGTTATTGTGATGAAAAATATTTCAACAAGTATTTGATAGAACCATTTTGAACATAAAGCAAACAAATACAATTTGTTCATTCTATCTTGCAAATTAATTTGTCTGTCTATTAATAATTAAATTTGAATTCCAATCAAAAGTTATATACCAGCAATCCAATATTATTTTAGTCCTTAAATAAATAATATTCATGAAAATTGAAGATTACATAGTTCTCTCAACTATTTCATTGGACAAGCATAACAAACATACAGAGATAGAGAGAGCAAAGTAAATGATCACATGAAATCAGTTGTCATCGAGACATTTAATAACATCTCATTTTTCATGCAGAGATCGAAAATAACATAAAGAACACTATATTGAACGATAAAGAGTAAAAGATAGAGAAATGTTTATAATGAGCTTGAAATGAGATTGTTTATCATGACTTGTGCTTATAGAAATGTAATCTAACGAGGTAGATATAAAGAGGGGAGGAGAAGGTCAATATTTTTCCTTTAATGTAAATCCACACTCATGTGTCTTCGCAAAAAAAATTTTTTTTTGTGTCTGAACCTTGCCTTAAGGACGAATCGGCTTTTTTCATCTTATCCTGCCATCAACAACAAATTGATGTATTGACATGTAATCTACATCTCATTTGAATTTTGCCTTCTCATAAATTGCACTTTCCATATCTCATAAATCTACAAAATTTATCTATCAGCCTAAAGGGTTACCATTGACATCAATATAAAAAAATTCAGCAAAATAGTCTGAAAAATGAACTGCAAGTCCTATGATAAATATTCATCGAAATTGTTTAATCATATTTTCAGTTTTAGTGACATTTTAGTTTCTCTCTATACACACATATGTTCATTACAGTGAATCAAATCAAATCTATTAATAATTGATAATGGTAATTTTAAAATTGCATGTTATGAGCTCACGGTAGGTAGTCATTAAGCGGTAATGCATCTATTTAATTAAATAATTTTTGAAATTTGTACCAAATAATCATTCGTTGCATAATTATCTCAATTAACAGTTGCGAGCAAACATGAAAGTATTTTAATTTAAATTTTTCTAATCATATTATTAAAGCTCTAAAATTGATTGTGGCTGATTCTACAATATTTTTTACCTTTAAAATACAAAATGAAAAGCTCAATTTCAGATTTTTCACAGTCAATTTATTATGCACTCAAACAAATTTCGTAATTAAATTTCCTCAAACGCTCATGTAGTATGAAAATTTATTGAATCTCCAATCACGTGATGGTCACATAAAATTTACACACATGTTTGAGATCACTGACTCGACCATAATCTAACCATATTCCATCCATTCGGATTAACAAAAGCTGAGCGGTCTTATAGATTTTAACAGTTCTAACACATTGTGGCGCAATAAAGGATTCATGTTTTCTACTCGTTGTTTCGAAACGGGCTGTATATTGGCCGCAATCATTTGATATAAATCGGCAAAATAATCCTGATTTGGCATTGGTGTTGAAATGTAGTTGGGTGAAACTTCAGTGCAGTCGATCAAGCATGTCTTGAAAGGTGTAATGTGAACGGTTGAGTGACTTGGCTTGACACGTTAATAATAATGAAAAAAATTGTTGATCAATGGGCGTCACATGTGATTGACTATAAATAACATAAAATCGAAATAAAATTGATTGGGAAAAGCTCTTACCAATTTCCGGTGCTCGATAAGTTCACGCATTTGTATAATGGCTGTTCTTGAACCAGCTTGATGATTCCATCGACTCCATGCAAAGTTGTATGATGATACAAAGTAAGCCATGCACGTGTAGATGTGCATTTCCATAATATAGTTTTTCTCACAACAACCGTCTGTGTAACAGAATGCATCAAATGAGTCCGAGGGAAAAACATCGCATGCTGTGTTTCGCATAAGCTTTATCAATTCGTCCAACTTTAGCGTCGAACCAATGATGTTTGTGAGCACAGTAGGATTGTTAGAGCCTTGAATTGTATTCAATACAATACCCTTATCAGTGACACTCACATCCAAAACTAGCTGAGCTGCCGTTAGAATGAAGTTCACCATATTTGGACTGTTGAAGAGAAATTTATAAAACATCATCATCTTATTAATATCCATACTCTAGAGAAATGTGTTCAATAATAATCATCAGCTAACTTAACCGATTGAAGCCCTCCCATTATATCCCTCTCACATACATATATTTCCCTATTTTTCTCTCCATCATCCGAGAAAATGTTATATCTTTACAATTCATTCTGTTGCACCCCAGGGACACATTTGAATAGATATTGGCCTATAGACATCTCTCATGTATATATATTAGTTATCTTATACGCACACACATACACACACTGGTGGAAGGTCCAAGTCTCAATAGGAAAACGCAAAAATAATATATTACATTCATTCATCCATGACATACATACGTTCTGAAATCAGGCTTTAGATCCCATGATTGAAAGGGAAAATTAGAGTAACGATTAGAGGCGAGAGCAAATAGACCGAGTCGCCCTGTCCGAAACTGAATTGTTAATTTGTCTTCGTTAAATTTAACTTCGTGAACATCACGTGTGCTCCATCTGCCCGAGCATCTACTCATGTTTGCTTCTTTCACAATGTTGTCAATAAGTGTGTGGCGTGCTATCTCTGCATTTTCTTCCTCATCGTCGTCTGTCACTGATTCTTCTGAGTCATCTGAAGTCTCTTCAACAACATTTTTTGAACTTGTCTTTGTTAATGATATTCCCGAATCTTTTCTATCAATTGGTTTTTCTTTTGATTCTGCTGCATTTATTGAAAGATTTAATGACATTTCAGCCAGCTTCTTCTCTAATGTAGGCATTGCCATATCAATTAAATCTTCAAGATCTCGCATAAACTTTGAAAACATGTAAATAGAAATTTTTTGTAATTGTGCAGATGAGTGACGGTATTCACTTGAGTCTAAGCTCAGCATGCTTTCATCATATTCTTCATCGCTGGATGGTTCATGTCCTAATGAAGATGAAAGTAGAAATTCATGGGTACGTGCTCGCTGCTTCACGATTTTTAGAATTTTTTTCGCCTTGCAGCTGGGGAATAGCGAGCGTGGCTGACGTGTCTGATAGACAATGTCATCTATAGAATAGATTCGATCGGTGTAGCAACTCTTTCTTTGTAGATTCTGATATGCAGAAGACTTTTTTGCTTCGTATTTGATTTCATAGCCATCTGGGATTATAGGAATAACAAAATCTTCGAAAAGTGGCTTGAGATTGACATTTTTTGGAATATCTAAGAGATTAAAATCTTCAACAACTTTGATGTCACGCTCTTTTGAAGGCTTTTTGACAGCGCTATTAGGCTTGCTTGCTGTTACCACCTGAACATCTTCTTCAATCTCATCAAAATCATCGTCATCACGTCCTTTTTTGCGCAATTCTTCATCATCATATCTTTTCATTTCAAGAAACTCTTGTTGTGTCTCAAAGCGACACACAATCGGTGGTTCAAACCAAGATACAGAATCCTGTGGAAGACTAATTGTAAAATTAATAGAAAGAAAAGAGAAAAAAAATTTACTTACTCAATATTTACAAGAACCATCTTCTCCATATTCTCTTCCATTGTTTTAATTTCATGTTCAATTTCTTCGGGTGTTCTTTTTTGTCCAGGCTTTGGTGGCTCAGGTGCTCGATAAGGATAATGAAAATCTTTCTTCTTCAATTTAACCGGATGAATCACTGTGAATATAAAAATTGATTTACTTTCAATTTTCTTGAGCAAACAATTGAGCGCAATTACATGTACGAAGAAGTGCTCCTTCATCAGTTTTTACATCCTGAAGCGGTTGCTCGAGATATTCAATTTGAAAAACTCCTCCAACAATTTTATATCGCCTCAAATTGACTTCAAATTCACCTAAATTTAGATTTTCCGGTCCCATGCGACGACGTTCAATTGCATTTAATTCGTCTTCATATTCAGTATAAATTTTATCAACATCAATTGTTCGCGGTTTGTCAGGATCAGCATTATCATCTGCTTTATCATGAAATATTTGATAAAGCGCTTTTTTGAGAAGTTCTTTTCTTTTTTTCCATTCTCGTTTTGTTGTCTTTCGAAGAGTCATCTTCTTCTTTTCGATATCATCATATTTGAATTGTGTGCTGTAACAATAATCAGTCAAGTGATCATAATTCACCCACAAGCCTCGAATAGCAGAGTTTGTACATTTGATGGCAGAAGGTAAAAGTAAAGTCATTTTGATCATTTCAAAGTCGATATTTGTCTTGTCCTCTTTGAGTTTTTCCTTTAGACTCCTAAAAAAAGTCAACATTACATTAGGGCAACATAAACAATATTATACATACGCTGGCGCAGGCAAGGGAATGTTTCGCAATGTATAAAGTTCCATTTTAAAAACACTCGACTCAAATTTATATGTGGCTTGATTCAAACCACTCAAATTCATGTTTCTTTCAATATTGCTGAGAATTTTGAATGTGAATTCATCGATAAATGTCGCTAGAGTTGAGCGTATTTCAAGTTTTAACTGCTTAATAAAGAGAAATAAATAGAGAAATGTAATAAATTTGTTTTTCAAACAAATGCATTTTGTATGCTTACATCAAGCAAATCATCGAGTTTCGAAGGAGAAAGCGAGTATTGATCTCGTATGCAGGCATCTATTTCATCGAGAATTCCAAGGACTTCAGCGGCTCGTTTTGCATACATTTCGCCAACGTCTGGTTGAAGCTTTTTTAGATTTGCCCTTGAGAAATCAGATACACTTTGATCCTGCGTGAGGATGCTTTGTTCGTTTACTTTTAGCAGCCAATTGATTTCCCTTTTGTTGACATTCTCGAAATCTTTTTTCCACATATGGATGTACTTTCTTAGGTCGCTTGGATCGTTCGCATTTGGAAGTCCATTACAGCGCATATAAGAAACCCATTCAGCACCTAACTTTTCTTCCTCAAGGCATCGCTTGATTTCCTGCTTTGATCCTATCGACATAAAAAGACGAAAATTTAATCTGACTTTTCCAGATAAATTGCCCCATTAGAGCCTCACTTTTCAAAGCATGAGTGCTTTCACGCAATTGGATTCGACGAAGCTTATTTTCAACTGCTTCCTGCTCTTGTTTCTTCTTTGCATCTCGTCTCTCGCGCATTTTACGCTCTCTGCAAATATAATTTGTCACTTTTCATCGTAATGCAATCCGACACCAAATTGGCTGCAACAACATCATGAGAAAGATTACAACGCTCACCTATCTTCCTCGAGCTTCTTCAAACGCTCTTTCTCTTGTTCAACGCGAAGTGTTTCCGCCTGTTCCGCTTCCAATTTCGCTTTCTCCTTCTTGCTTAGCTTCTTGCTTTTGCCCTTTTTTTTAATTAAATTACAGTCAGATGATATTTTTCGTAAATGTGCAATTAAGAAGTGGCTGTACATACCATGTCTAATTAATTTATGCCCAAGACACTTTAAAATGATTTAAAATCGAGTTTTAGTTTAAAAGCACTATGCAAACATCTCTATGACAACGAACTCAATTTTGCATTTTGATTTGCATGGCAACGAGAAAATGGTTGTGTATTAAATTGAGCAAGGCGTGTGTGAACGTTGTTCGTTTATTTGTCGACGGCAAACGATGAAAAAAATTTGTCTTTGCACATAAGAGATGAAGGAATTAAAATTATAGAGCAAAATTGCATTGAATTAATCAACTTTAAATTAAAATTGAATTTCAAGTCAATTAAAATTTAATAATTGATTACAACAAATGTCTTGAAGATCAACATAATTTTAATCTAATGACGTAAGTAAACTAGTTTAAACTTTCTTCTTCACAGCCTCACTTCTTCTGATGTCATAAATTTGAATTTTTTCGTCTGAGGCATAACAAAATATACTTCAGAAAGTGTTGGAATTTTTAATTAAAAGCAGTTACTCTTTACATTGTGAATTATTATTATGAGAATCATAAATTCATCAGAAGATTAGAGCGACATGCTGCTCGACATTTTTTCAGCTCGCTGCTTTGCAACACATTCAACAAAAAAAGTGTATATACTTCATTCTCGCGAGTCTATAAAGAATTCATAATTAAAAAATATTTTTCAAGTTTAAGAAGCTTCTCATTTTCCAACGAGTAATCCGCATTCGCTGTTGTTGAGTGGAAGGAAATGGTAAAATGACACGCTGAAAGAGATTTATTGAAGATTATTTTTTTCATGCTTAGCAACAACCACGAACTAGTATAAGAGGAAAAGTAGAGAGATGATATAATTCCTCTTTCTTAACAAATGTTTCTCACGTTTTGTGTGTATTTAAGTGTATGAGTAAGAAGAACTTTACAATTGAAATTTGAGACGAACTCGAGTTGAAGTGATTTATGTGAAGTTGGCATTAAACGTGGATTTCTTGTCGGCTTTAATTGTGTATATTGGACTTAAGAGCTGATGAAGGATAATCTTAATGTCATGAGCCTATATAACGTGGGTGTTGTCACATGAAAGTGCACATTCTTGTTCTCTAATTATATGAACAATTCATTCTTCGCAACATATTATTCTATTTTCACACTAGATTATAATTGCGCTTTAGATCAAAGCAACAAAAATTTATGTGTTGTTGAAAAGTTGCATACATTATGTTTCAGCCAAGAGAAAAGTCAGTGCCACAATTCAAAAAGAATAATAAAAAAGCAAGAAAAGAAATTCTGTATAATTGAAAACTTTATTTTGTTCCACATATTAAATTAAAATTTGGTATGTTGAAGGAAAGTCTATAAATTAATTCAATAACATGTTTTGGTTTATGTAATAAAAACGAGAATATTGATAGAAATAAATAAAATAAAATGCAGAGTTCAAAATTATCACGATGATTGAATAATTGTTTTAAATTTATTTTGTAAAATAGATAATATTTTTACTGGAAAATTAGCTCAATCACTCGAAAAATGCTCATTGAAAGTTAAACTTTTTCATTACAAATGCTCCAAAACACGTTCTATTAATTTATTTGACAATAAATTGTGGAAAACTCTCGCAATTAATTTAACTCAATGCGAGAAACTTAAAAACCAATTGAAATTTTTTCTCATCAGGAATTCACAGCATGAAACGAATTCACAGCACACCTAAAATTAATGAAATCCCATCACTCTTTTCCGTCTCATATAAAAAGAAAACCAAAAGTCAGATTGGACTCATTCCTTAAGAAAATCGTCCCGAATAGTCATTACAGTGATAAAGTTACAAAATGCCATTAGTATGCTAAAGCACACGAGATGAAAACTCTCCAAGGTCAAGTAGCGTGGTGGGAATAGTCATTTGATTGCCAGTGTTGATGATGGTGGTCTCGGAGTGATTTGGGAAACTCAATCGAGGATATCTGTGTGAATAATTCAAGCGAAAAGTGGTAAAAGGGCATCTTGAAATAGAATGGATGATATAAAGAAGAGGAAATTTGCAAGAATGTAAATTTGTGTTGAAAAGGAAAAACCATTAAAAATATTGCTTTATCGAATACATTTCATTCCGAATACTTGATAAAATTTTGTATAAAATTCTATTTTGTAGAAATAAATCTCTTGTTGAAGTATGAACAAATACCTGAAAAAATCAATTGTCAATAATCTGCATTGCATTGAAGCCCCTTAACAAAAACGGAATTTTTCACGAAAGAATTTAATTTTTCTCGTTGATTTCATCATGAATATTCAATAACTCATTCAATCGAACATAAATTTTTATGAATTTATTTTTCAGATATCAGATGTTTAAAATGCTTGTAGAATAAATTGTGTGAATTTTGAATCTTAAAAAATTCCAAGACGAAGACACTCCAATTAACAAAATTTTTGATAATTGAATATCTTGCTAGAGTAAGTTAATAATTTTTTCAATAAATTAAGCTTTCTTATGTGAAATTTCAATTAAACTTTAAAAAATCAACTCTAAACAGCAATCATCTTTATCATTTATAATTTACAATCTCAAGAGTTTCAAAAAGCACTTTATTTTCGAAAGGACCAAACTTCCATATATTTACTCATGGGCAAAATTAAAGATTCCATCAATGTATCTTTTTCCTCTATCTCTTACTTTCTTTCGATCCAATTCAAGATTGCAAAATAATGAATGAAAAAAGAAATATACAAAAACAACACACAAGAAAGTTTATGTTATAAAACTAAACAAGCAACAAAAACCGAGGCAGCATCAGCATCAGTATAAGGGTAAAGTAGTGAGCAATAGAGAAAGAAAGAGAATGGAAAGTTTATTGAGTCTACATATTGCTATAGCATGAGAAGCAAATTGAGGACAGCATAAGAAAATTCATGTTCATGAAAATTCAGTTTTCTAGTCGTTTGTTAGCAAATATCATGATGCTTTTTACGGTAAAGCAAGAATCGCGAAAGAGCTTTTTTTGATTTTTATTATGGCGAAGAGGAGGCATGTTTTATTCAAAATCATAATTTTCCTCAAATGTCACAGCAAAAGAATGAGCTTCTTGCTTTTCTCTTAGTGTCGCGTATAAATTTGA
>JACWBX010004229.1:27543-41086 GCA_014622435.1 Polypedilum pembai
AACAAAAAATCTTGAGATTTCAATCTACATGACATGAATCAAGTGCTGCAATATCAGAGCTTAGACTGAAGATGCTGACAATG
The DNA here is from genome assembly GCA_014622435.1 of Polypedilum pembai. Lineage (NCBI taxonomy): Eukaryota > Metazoa > Arthropoda > Insecta > Diptera > Chironomidae > Polypedilum > Polypedilum pembai. Next base: position 27,627 of record JACWBX010004229.1, read on the forward strand.
AAAATTGTTTATGTTTATGTTCTATCGTCATTGTCAATTCGTTGTCTCTGTACTTTACACACAAAAACATATAAGGAACAATGCACGTATCATGATACACAGACATTGACACTTACTCAAATTGCTTTTATTGTATCGTTGTTAGTGACAAAAGTTTTGATGTTTCTTATCAATAATAATGATGATCAGAGTTGTTATCGGAAAAACTCGTCTGTTTCAAAAATTTTTCAAAATCCAAAAACCATAATTTGAAAAACTAAAATTGACGTAACTACGCCTCAATGATGATGAGTGCAAGACACAATAACTTTTGTTGCGACCAATTAAAACTTTTAAACTTCTATCATCGTGCAGCAATTTCATTATTGACTCTTCATTATGTTCTAAAACTAAAAGCATTAATCATCATTAATGAATGCACATGAGAAACACAAAAAGTTGCTATGGAAATGTCAAATAAAATTGTACGAGCACAAAAAGATATAGTAGCAGCATTGAAAAACTCAAATTCTAAAATTGTTATTCAAATCACATCGAAGTTTCATTATGAAGTTTCACTTATGTCGCGTACCATCCAATATCCGAAAATCACTCCAATAGGGATAAAATTGCAATCACGTTCAAAATGTTTTTACATAGAGCATGAATATGTGTGTCTAGTGGCGAATGAAATAAAACAAAAAATATATTTTTGTAATCTCATTTCAGTGTGATGACATTAAATCAAATAGTGCTTGTGAGCTCCAAACGTGTCATTGTCTATATCCTCATTCACTATAGATACTTTGGTTTAATTCATTGATGCATGCATGCATGTATGAAAGATTATATCAAATTCAGTTTTAGAAAATTCAACTTTTATTAGATTAGCTAGAGAGTAAAAATGTATCAAGGGTTTTCGCACTCATAGATTGTAGGTTGCTTTTCAGAGTTGCATTTTTTTTAAAAAAAATTCATTCAATTTTCGAAATGAATTAAGTTGCGGCGCTAAAGTTATTTTTCCCATAGGAAAATTGTCATGAACACACATTCGATTTAATCTCTTTTTCTCTTTTTTCATTAGTGCATTTTTAGGCTTTTAGCCAAGGCAAAAGAACTTCCGTAAAACGTTGCAAAAAGCAGTAAAAAGTGGCAAAACGTTGCAAAAAGTTGAAGTTCTTTTGCCTTGCTTTTAGCTAATAATTCAAAGAATGTTAGCTTTTAAGCTTTTTTTCAAAGTTTTATAAATAAATAATAAAAAAATTATGATTTTAAAACTCTGGAAACAAATTTTTAAAAGCATGAAATAATGTAAACATAAAATAACATTCGAAATTTTGGAACATCTTTCAAACTGTGTTCAGAATTCTGCAAAAACTTGCAACGTTCTGCAAAATCTGAAAATTTCTAGAGACAGTTGTTCACAAGGAAACAGAAACTGGATGAAAAAGACAAATCAAATGGAATGAAGTGAATCGTAGTCAAAAAATCTTCATTTTAAATGTTACAATCATAAGACTGTTTATGCAGAATGTTAAGAAATTTTCGTCATTTTTACTCTTTTCCAAATAATTTGAGCAAATAAATGAAAATTATTAACGTATTTTTAAATTCCTGCAGAAAAATCATTAACATTTTTTTAATTAACTCTCATAGTTTTGCAAATTCTTCATCATCGTTATTTCTATTCGAAAAAATTAATTTTTTTCTTCTAATTATTGATTTTCTTAAAAATTATTGGTAGAAATTTTAAAATTTAAAAAGTTAAAGTTTTTAAAGACATATTTTTAATGGCTATTAAATAAATGTTGATTCAATGTGTTTGTGTGATTTTCATGCAAAGCAACATTTTCATGTAATTTTTTACCTAATAAATACAAAGCAGAAAATTTGATATGATTATTTTACTTATCATACTTATCCTCTCTTATTATGATGAATGTTTTATATTAAAGAGTTTATTTCTCAATGTCATCGGAGACACTTCATTCGAATTAATAGAGTAATGCAATTTGCTTGTGTCATAATGGAAATTGGTGTCTATTTCCTCTTATAGTAATTTACATAATTGAATTGCTTTATTGTTGTTTACCATCATATTGGATATTTGCATAAATCTAGACTCAATTAACACACTTTCTCTGTTTCTCTCCATAATTTACTTGAGTTTGGTTCAATTTCGTAGTTGAGTTCATTTTCTTTGGAATATAATTTATCGGATTAATTAAGAACATATAAATTATGACATTTCTATTTGAGCTGTAAATAATGTCTTAATTAAAAAATTAATAATTAATTTTTCAAAAAGAATTTTTTCATCATTTTATTTTTGATTTTTCATAACTGCCATTTTTCTTTTGTTTGAATTTAAAATTCACAAATTTAATTTTTTTTACAATAATTTATCATTTTTATGTACAGTAAATTAAACATTTAAGCTATGCGAAATAATTTCACTCATTTTCTTTTATCTAAAATTTTTCTGCAAAAGATTTTCTTTTTCAATTTTAAATTACACAATCTTAAATACTCCACAATTTTTTTTTCTACACTGCATTCTATCACTCTTATAATCTAATAAATTGAGAATAAAATGTTTACTATCTAGATTGAGTTATTCATCTTACTTATCATATTACAATATCAAATATTTAAATTTTCTTTTCTAATTTTCTTCAGATTTTCGTATCAAATATTAGTATGTAGTTTTTATTGGTACAAAGATGAGAGAGGGAAAGAAAAGAAAAATATACTTACATACTTACTCAGCTAATAAAATATTAGTGTGTGTGAATTTTTGTGGAGAGAAAATAGAATATGTTGTAGTATGCATGGAAAAAGTTTTGAAATACTTCAAATTTCTCTTTTGAAATATCAAATGACTCATATTTTCAGTAATTGAAGACCAATAAAATGACTTCTGTGAAGTTAACATAATTTTTTAAACAGATTTAATAAATTTCTCTGGATTAAATTTAATGAGATTTTTCAAATAAAATTGTAATTTGAATTGAAATAAGTCAATTCTTAAAGTTCTTTTCATATAATATACTGAATTGTGAATTGAAAACTAAAAATTCGAGTCTTGAAAATTTTTCTTAAAAAATTTTGTGTAAAAGCTTTGTTAGATTAAATTTAATAAATCTGTAAAAAAAATAAATGCTAACTTCATAGAAGTCAAAAGCTGTCAATCATGAGAACTTAAATTGAATTTTATCAAAAGACATTTTAAGATACCATCAGATATCCTAATTGACTTCAAAAATTGATTAAGTTATAAAAATCAACCCTAAATTTTTCGCCTTCTTTAAAATTCATAGCAAGAATATTTTCTGTCAATTCATGAACTTATTCAATTTTAGAAGTGAATTTGTCAATGAAGTCACAACAGCTGAATCATTCCTTCACTATTTTCTCTCATACTACTTAAAAGCCTTATCAGTGTATCATAACAGAAAGAGAATGAGAGAAATTCAAATTTATTTCAAATAATTTCCCATTCAAGAATGAAAAGAAATATATTTACAGTAAAACTTCTTTACAAAATTTCTTTTTGCATATGAGAGAAAGAAAATATTTATATGAGTATGACTTTTCTTCTTTTAGTGAATAAGTGAATGAATGGCATGTGTATTTGTATAATAACGATGACTATAATTGTGAATGAACTTGAAATGCAAAATCAGCAAATTTTTGCTTCTTCATTGCTGATATTACAGTCTTTCATTCCCTTTTCACTCATTTCATTGTTGTAATCGGTAAGGTTTTATCTCGTTCGCAATAATTTTTTTACTTGTGCCGTTACTTTGCTATAGAAAATCCCTCTTCAATGAGAAAACTTTTGCCTTGTTTGCTTTCGAACGAAAAAAAAAACTAACTTATTATTGATATTGTTCGATATTCATAAATTTTTTATCTTTCGATCTGAGAAGTTTTTGGTTGTCCTTCCCATGCATGTTCGATAATCATAAGTTAAGAAAGCTTTGCTTGTACTTTTTCTTCTTCCTTCTTTACTTGAAAAGATATCGAATGTCATCGACAATTCATGTTGCTGCTATTACTGCCTTTCTCATTTTAACATAAACACAAATGTTTAAAAATATATATTTTTCATATAAATTCAGAAAAAGAGAGTAAAGAAAGAAGAAAGTTATCTCACCATAATCACATTGTGAGAGAATGAAAGAGGGCACAAGAAATTGAATTTCGGATAATGAGGGTTGCCTTTTGACTTCCTTCTCACTCTCTTTTCTTATACAATGATCTTATATCAGAGGAAAAATGTGATTTGTCAAAAAAATGATTATTAAAGAAAAAACTTGATCCCAGCCAAAGAAGAAAGTTACTAAGAGAAGAACTTGGCCATTATGAAAAATTAAAAGTTTAAATGAATATGGACAATGTGGTAATTTTTTGATTGCGATATGCTAAAGAAGTTGTTATAACAAATATTAAAATGGGTTAAAAAGCTCGTAAGCCTTTTACATAAAATATACAATAGAAGCAAAAAAGGAAACTCTTTTTGTATATAAGTGAAAGCAGAATTTTTTTAAAGAATAAATGTAAGAATAACCCATCCCTAGGGGGTATGTCATTGTATGTCAAGAGTTTTTCATATGAAAAACAAAAAAGAAAATTCTCTTCCAAATCATATCATCAAAACAACAAGAATCTTAAAAAACTTTCTCTGCCTGTCTTACTTATTGCAACAAGAAAGAAAACGGAAGAGGTTTCACATATACATACAATAAAAAAGAATGTAAAATGAACTTGTATGAACGTTTTTGTGATGTCACTTAAGTCTCATACGCGCAAAAAGATGACATACACACAAAAGCCATGGAAGAAACAAGAAAATTACATAAAAATTGAAATTGTCATGCCCAAGCCATTTTAAAATTTATGATTACAACAGAGAGCCCATTGCGAGCGAAAATTGCTTGTGTGTGTTATTTAATTCCACGAGAATGACTCTTAAAGAAGAGAAAGAAGAAAAAACATTAAACTTTCACAAAGAACGTAAATTAGCAACACAGAACTGGCTCATTATGAGAATAAAAATGAGAAGTAATGAAGGGGGAAAGAGTGAGTGAGTGAGTGAGAAAGAAAGCAAAACTTTTGCGATGCGGGATTGCAATAAAGCAATTAAAAAATTTTCACTCATTTTATTTCCTTCATCATATTCGCAATCGTAAAAGAATTTCCACTAGTTTGAGCAACTTCGTAAATTTTTTCCTTTATCTTTTTCCTTCATTTAATTATACCAATCTTAACTCTCTTTATTACACGACCGGATACATACAAACATTCTCATTAATTTAGGTAGTACTTTATAATGACAGCGGCAGAAGCAGGAAAACTTTTTAATTTGCTTGTGTGTCGCATATCTCTCCTCTTTCACTCAACAAAGCTCACTCTTTTGTTCAAACGTGAGCTGAATATATCCATTTAATGTACTGAAAATATTTTTATGACTCTTTATGCCAACCAACAACAAATAGCTATTTCAGAAGAATTATAACATTTTTTCTTCATTCTAAATTATTTCCGCCACTATGAGCTTTCGAAAAAAAAAATTTGTGAACGAGAGAGAAAAGAAACTTTTATCACTTTTAATGGTTGTTTTTAAGAAGGGAAAAATAATTCACAGTGATGCCTGTACGAATGAAATTTTTCTTCTTTGACTTGAATCAAGCAACGAGAAGAGAAAATATTTATTATAAATTAGATTTATGATAATTGAATTCATTAGAAATTAATTTAATTTTATATCTTTTGAGTGCGAAATGGCTCTTATCATTTTTTATTTATGAAGAAGTGCAATTGACTTCATCGTTTGTTATTTATGCTCTTCTTACAATTTTCTGTTTTGCTGCTAGTTTTAACGAAAGAAAAATACTTTTTTTTGTGCTTTATCTAATATAATTTGTGATGTTTTTTAAAAGAAAAGTTTTCAAATAACAAAAACTTACTTAAATTATTGAGTGGAATTTTTTTTTACATCAAACTCAAATATTGGAGACTTGAAATGAGTAATTTGAATTATCTTGTCTCCCTGGGGGGCCAAACAGGATTTTTTTCCGTTAAATTTTTTAAAATTTGAATTGAAATTTTTGCAATTTTTCTACGAAATTGATGAAAATCTTCGAAAATTTTAAAAAATGTATGTATCCGTTACGAAAAAAGCATTTTTTTTCCCACATTTAGACTTAAATTGAAATAAATATCAATGGATTATTGTTCAAAATGAATGAAAAACATTGATTCAACCAATATTTATGTAAATGAAGACAACTAATTTGGATAATTAAAAGATTTTGAATTTGTTAGCATGATTTGCGTGTTTTTAACGGTAGTTCTTAATTTGAAATAAGTACCAAAAAATGCGCGCCAATTCAAATTAAGTACCTAAACGGTCTGTTTGGCCTCCCAGGCTTGTCTCTAAGTATTTTTGATTTTCAAAAGAAATGGACATAATAAGATTTTATGTTTAGATTCAAGTCTCAAAAGAATTTCAGTATATAAAAATTAAAAATTTATCAAGTTGAAATCAAGTCACTGCAAGTTAACTTGATTTTCATGACAATCACTTATTAACTTGTTAATTTAAAAACATAAATTTTTGTGTAAAATTACTGTTTCACTATCTCGACAAAATAATATTATATGTTAATTGCATTATCAATGATCTCCTAATAAAAATCCATTTAGATTAAATATTTAAGTGTCCATTTCTTGATTTAACTTGAAAATTTTAGAAAATCAACATACTAAATAATTGCTAACAATTATACCTCTATAAATAATGCTCAGTAACTTCTCAAATATCAGATAAAAATACTCTTGATGTAATTGATTTTGTGAGAAAAGATTTATAAAAGTTTACACAGAAAATTGCTCTCAATTAAAACTTGTTAGAAGCATAAAATTACTTCAGTTGTTTTTGTTGAAAAAGTTACGAGTTTAATATTATTTTTTATCATTTATAATGAAATCAATTATTTATTGAAATCTTTTTTTAAAATAAAAAGTTTTTGCTGTTGACGTTAAAAAGCACAAAACTTATAAACATGAGATTTCTGTTAAAGCCTAAAATTTTCTCCAAAAAATATAAAATAAACAAATAAAATCCCACTTGAAAAAAGTGAAAGAATAATCTCGATGGCGGAATCAAGTGTTTTCCATTAAACCAAAATAGCTCCACATTCTTCCTCTCTATAAGAAAAACAATTTATTCATTCCCTTTCGCTTCCGAAATTTGTGTTTCATATTCAATGCGAATAAAACACTTTTCACTCAAATCCACCGTAAAAATCTTCTCAGCAAACAACTCTCGAAGAAATTTTTTCATGCCAAAGTATTTGTTCGCATTTTTTTAAGTATTTCAAGAATTTTGTTGCTTGCGAAGGGATTTTACTGCGATTCTTATTGGAATGTTAAGCGATTTATTCCCACGCTTCGATAGAGACAGAAATGTGATCACAAAGCTTCTATCGGAAGTCAGAAATGACATAAAAATGCAATTTAAATGCATTTGATCGGGAAAAAGTAGCAATAACTGTCAAACATGACACCCTACTCTCATTACTTTATTGTCCAATGAATAAAAATAAAATTTTATTTCATTCACACTTTGCCACCGTTACTTGTTGTGCCATTAATGCTATAATCAGTCGGTGATGTCAAAGTCATTTCCATCATGTCGTTAGGTCCGTTCTCATCACGTCACATAAACACATCACCAATGAGTGGAGGCTGAATTGTTTTTCTTGATGGAGTTGCAGGCACACCATGCGGACATTTCTGCAGAGTAGACGATTCATCTTCAAACGTGACCATTTTCTCTCGTGGCTTCTGTATCGTCACCAAAGTGTTTGTCATTGGTGTTATGGGAACAATGGTCTGTTGGATACGTTTAGGTGGAGGCGGCAATTGTGGCATTGCAATATCTCCCACGCCACTCAAATTAAACTCGCTTACACTGCGTGGCACAAAATATTCCATTTGACTTTCTAAAATTCCTGTAGAGCGTCGTGCTGGAGTGTTTCTATGAAAGCCTGTTTGACTTCCGCGCGGCGTTCGTGGCAGTGAATTATAGTCAGTTAGTAGAAGATCGTTTGGTCTGTGTCAGGATTTAATCGGCGTTATTGTGACATTTGCTAATGTGATTTCATCATCATGTGTTGGCTCACTAATAGCCAGCTTGCGTATCATGATAATGAGTTCTGTCTGAATGAGATTGAAACACATAGCGACAATGGCCATGCCAACGATAATGTAAACACTCGCCACATACATTCCCAACTCGTCTTTCGGCTGTAGCTCGCCAAAGCCAATAGTGCTGAGTGCTGTGAAGCAAAAGTAAATGCTGTCTAGCACTCCCCATTTTTGTAATTCATGAAAGAGCGCAGCTCCACTTGTGACGTAACATATAAGAATCATTATGCAGATCGATATTGGCACAGCCGACTGTTTATGTTTTCTATTGTGATGACTGCTGCCGCTTGTTACATTGAAGCTACTTGATAAATAGTTGTTGTTTGCTGAACTATGAAAGTGCTGTATACTGCTGCCACTGTGGTTCCAACCAGCAAATTGTCGCTTTTCATTGTCCATTATTTTACTTTTGTTGCTATTGGCAGCTTCGTTTAGAATGTTATTGGACGTTGAAGATGATGGCGTAGTGGTCGATGACGAAGTGCTATTTGAGTTTGACGATGACGATGAATTGTTTTTGGATGATGTTACACGTAGTCGTTTAAATATACAGCGCATTGCACTCGAAAGTGATTCACCCATGGTTGAAAGGTAAAGAAGAATCAATGGAATGCCAAAAACTGCATATAAAAGCGCAGCTGTGAACGATAAAAAAAGTTAAAAGTGAGTTATTCAAATCGGTCAATCAAATACAGCAGATTGAATTTTTGCCAATTGAATGCAACAAAAATGAAATTTCATATCAAATGACAAATGAAGCAATTAAAGGCGAATGTCTTCATCGACATATCTATTCATAGTGCAATGAGTTTATTCACCTATTCGTCCCCATTGGCTTCGAGGCGTCATACCACCATAACCTGAAACGAGAGAAGGAGAGAGAAAAATAAAGAAAATTTTCCATTTTAATTAATATTTAATCGAATCGACATTTGCTAACATCGTATCGGATATTGTCGATGAATAAATGAATGATGCCGCAAAAGTCATTATTACCAATTCCATTTCATTGTGAAAGCTGAAGCAAGCTATAGAAAGAGAGAATTTTCGGTTGTGTAGTTTCCGATCGAATTTGTGATTAATTAACTGTCAATAAATTAGAAACGAGCTTTTACGCTTTTTCTATCATCCGACTCACACTTCTCCATGTACTTCCGCATTGTTTTGTTGTTTGAAGAAAGTTATATAACCTTGTTATTACAATTATTTCATTAATGGAAATTATTTGCTAATAGCAACTATGGAAGCGAACAAAAATTAGATGAAAAGGCAATAATGTGTCATGGTATTTTTTCCATACTAACTAATGATTGGAATTTGCAGTTTGATATTGCTATAGAAAGAGAATTTTTCTTTAATTTGCATTGTAGAATATCTTAATTAAATTCTTTCGACAAATAGTTTGGTTGAAGCCACAGGCTATCATCATCCGCTCTTGTTTTGTTAATTTACTACCATGACCATCATCATGATACAGTTTCTAATTATAAAAGTATTTCAAATATTTCTTCTCGCTTTCATCAATTAACATTAAAATCTATTCATTTGTGAATCAATAACTTTCTCATATTGTTTCATGAAAATTTTTTTTGTTTTGAAATTGAGATTTTTTTGATAATTTTCATTTCTGTGCCTTTGAAAGAAAGTTTTCTATGTAGTCTTCAATTAATATAAACCTCCCGCTTTTTCTCTATTACATTTTCGTTTTAATAAAATGAAAATATATTTTTCGTGTTTGTGGATAATATTTTGCAGGGGACTGTAATTTTATGAAAAATTTCATCATATTTAGTTCCTGAACAGTTTGTTTTGTAATCAAATATTTTTTTTGTATAGTTAAATTATTTAAATATGCGCTTATGTCATATAACTATTATTTATCAACATTTAACAATTTGGAAGTCAATGATGAAGTCATATTCATGTTTTCAAATATTCACAGTAAAAGTTTAATTTTGATCCCCCAATTGAATAATTTTCTTTTAAATGGACCCAAATACAGTAAGCTTCATGATTCGATCAACAAGTCATTTGATCCCTACTGAAAGCATTTCGTTTGCTTTCGTATCCAATAACAATCAAAAAGGCCATAAAGTTCAAAAGAATTTCCATTTCATTACCAATTTTTAAGCGTCTAATTTCATTTCTAAAGAGAAAATATTTTTTCATTGAGAGCTCCTATCATTTTTGTTTTTTGTCCATTCTAAATTGAACAAAAGAAGGAGTCTTTGTCGGCCAATAGAAAAACAAATATAGCGTCATAAAAGCTTATAGCATGAATGCAACGATAGTCGGATAGTTGGATCAGAAATTTCATTTTATTGACACATAAATGCCTTCTTCATATTGGCTGCTGTTGCTGCAGTGAATGAGTAGAGCTAGAGCTCTAAAAGCAACATAAATATCGCTTCCACATATATGCAAATGACGAGGATGAGATTAAGAAGAGGAAGAGATATGAATGCACAAACACACATATAACGAATGAGTTTGGTTAATTAAAGTATCAACTTGCATGCTTCAATGCTGATGATGATTGAGGGTTATGCGATTTCTATAGAACCGTGTGAGACACTCGATCGAATAAAATTTATTGACTTTAATTGAATTCATAAGAGGACATTTTAGTAGTGGGGATTTTTCAATTATACGAAATGTGCGGAAATTGAAAATTTTCACTAAAATGACACCGTTGAGAGAAAGAGAGAGAGAGAGCAACATACACGGGTGTGGTTCATAGATGATTGTTATAGCATGCAATCTACTTTCATGTGTGTATATGTGCGTAGTATGCATGCTCTCTGAAAAGACTCGCAGACAAGCGAAATCTTTGCATAAATTATGTAAATTAATTTTTCATGCAAAACTCAATTATTGTTATTGTTATTATTATCATTTTCACATGTATATGAAAGTGTACGAGCAGCAGCATGCCACAAAAGGCATATAATTCATGAAGCTTATTGCATTTTCATTCCATTATTGTAAATCATATTATGTATAATATAATTTTCATTTCATCTTTGACACAAAACAGCACGATGGAGAAAAAGAGTAAAGAAACCAGTGAGCATGAAATTCACAAAACGTGCAAGCTTTGCAATGAAAATGTAAGAACAATTTTTGTGGGTTATATACATATTTGTATGCAAAAGGGCGCGTATGTAAACAAAATTCTGTAGAATTTTTTTTCTTCATAATTTAATAAATTTAAAAAAAAAGAAATTTCCATCTTTTGTTGAGCATGAGATAATTGCTCAAATTTGGAAGTTGTTTAATTTTTAAATGAAGAATTTATTTTGTTAAGTTAAATATATTATGATTTAGAGTAATTTGATAAAAGGTACTTCCTAGAAACTTTGAAATTTCTAAAACTGCAAATTATTAAAGCTTAAATTTGACTACTCTAATGAGTTTCTAATATTGTTATTACTCAATAATTTTGACAATTTTAGAAAACAAATTCTAAATTAATGATGAAATTTTTAATGGTTTTTTTTGTTTTCATTTTCTACAAATTAAAATTTTATAAGAAAATCTTTAAATACTTGTCGTTTTTAGCCAAAAGCTACTTATATAATCAAGGAAATAAGTTTAAATTAAACTGATATAGATAATTTTGCTTATTAATAGAATTTTTTTTGATTAAAATTTGATTTTCTAAAAATATAAAAATTGATAATTTTTAAATACGAGTAAAGTGTTGACTGTGTTAATTGCAATAAATTTTAAATAGAGAAAGTAATAAGCTATTTATATTTCTGCATGTGAATGAGAAAAAAGAAGTTATAACTGTTATTATAAGTAATGATATGAGATTGTTAGCTTGATTTGCATTAGAATGTTCATCTCATCATATCCATATCGTTTCATTTTCTCTTGCTCATATGCATCTGCATCAATCGTTGACAAGCAGCAACTGCAGACGGTCTTTAGCAAATATAGTAGAAGGAAAAAATGATATTCTACTCCTCCTTTCTTGACTGTGAACGCAAGCTGTGTTAGGATAGAGCGAGAGAAAGTAAGGTGGAATGAAAACATAATCATGAATTGCATTAAACACACATCACACAGAATTTCAATTTGTGTATACTTATGGGAATATAGTGCTTTTATAAACAGAAATTCTTCGTCTATGTTGACATAAAATTGGAACTCAGATTCTCGTTCGGGGAGTCGACAATGTGTAATAATACACATGCATAATGAACATAGATCAGTGGCATTTGTTAGCTGCTATTTCATTAAGTTATGTCGGGAAATGGGGAACAGAAAAGTTTTAAATTACATTGCACTAAGGATTCAAAAGATGATAATGTCGATGTCAATATTAGCATCTCATTTAAAAGTGAGAGACATAATGTGCAATATAAGTAAAACAGTTGGCATTATTCATGATTTCTCAAGTGACCAAGTTTATTTGGTTGGCTATACATGAAATTTATCAAAATTATATTACAACATCATCTCTAACGATGAATGTGATGAAATTTACATTTTTTTATGATCATTGTTGTATTTTAAAATTATTTTAATTTTTTTATAGTGAAAATTTTGAAGCTTGAAACTTTTTTTCAACTCTAACCTTTGCCTATTGAACAAAAAGAAGACATTTCAATTAGATTTTTACACCCCTCAGTTACTTTTTCTATTCTTTCTTATGATAAAATAGAGAAAATTAATATTCATAATTAAAGATAATAGATAGAGAAAAATGTTGAAATACTAATATTCAAAGAACAAAAAGACAATATTTTGTGTTTTAATTAACATTGTGATTAAATTCTCATTAAGGTTTTCTTATTTTATCAATTTTTTGTTTTGTTTAACTTAATTATTTCAATGAATCATTAAATATGAAGAATATTTTAGAAAAAACTTGCTTTTTAATTAGAATAGCTTTTATTTATTTAACGAAAAAATTTAAAGAATCTTTTTAAAATATAATCAAATTCAACCAAGGGGTTGGAAACTGGGGCGAAGGATTCGCCCCGATTCGCCCATTTTCTCCCCGATTCGCCCCATTTCGCCCGATTCGCCCGTTTTCCACTTGTCACACAACATTTTTCAGTTGTTTCGCAACATTTTGTTATGCAACATTGAACTAAAATTTTCGAATTCTTATTTTGCACAAATTAAGACTTTAAAACAATATTTAAGTATTTATAAAGCATTATTTTTTATTAAGATTCATGGATAAACCAGTTATAACCAGATTCTATGCAGAAATAGGTAATTTTTTGTTTGTTTATATTCATTTGTTT
>JACWBX010004229.1:42055-77155 GCA_014622435.1 Polypedilum pembai
AGATTCATGGATAAACCAGTTATAACCAGATTCTATGCAGAAATAGGTAATTTTTTGTTTGTTTATATTCATTTGTTTGTAAACAAAAAATTTGCCCCGATTTGCCCCGATTCGCCCCGTTTCGCCCCGATTCGCCTTTCGCCCCAGTTTCCAACTCCCTGAATTCAACACTTTATTGGAATATTTTTTAAATCTAAATCAAAAAAACCTTCAAAATATTTCCCTTTTCACAATTTACACAAAAAGTTTGAATAATAGAAAGAATTTAAAATCAATAGCGTATATAGAATCCAGCTGCAAATTGAATTAAATCACTTTAATCTATTAATACTTCATATCTATCCTTTGCTTCTTATTTTTAAGCAGTTTTCTCTTTTCTAAAATAAACCTTTTTCGTATCGACTGTAATGGAGCTGAATGAGTGAAGGGTAAAAAAAGAAAAAAAGTTGAAAACCTTCAAATCAGGCTCGATGATAAAGTGCAGGATGGAAGCAATAAAAATTCAAACTTTACCCCATACTAAACGCACATTGGGGATATATATTTATAATATCTTTCCTCTCACTCGCACAACAATATGTAAAGTTTAACGAACAATTTTTTTTGTGTATTTGTGCTTTTAGAATGATCCCTTTCGCATACGGGGAAAACTTTGCTTGCCTTTCCTCCCCTCATGCGAAATAAAAACATTAGCGGCAGAATGAAGAAAAAAAATTGTTAAAATGGATGCTTTCCGATCAAGATTTAACGTTCCATTTGTTATTTGGTAAATCTTCTCTAAAAATCGATTTATTTTTTTCCCTTTTTAAATATCTATAGATGCGTGCTTTTTCTGCACTTGACAACAAATTTCTATTTACTTATACTTTCACGATGATGTCTTAAAGTTAAAATATTTTCTCTTTTTCTTTCAACTTCAATACGTGCTTAAAAGTTTTCTTTTTAGCATAAAAGTAAAGATGAAGAAATTCAAACTTTTAAAAGCGCATTTTTCAATTCATTTGCCATTTTGAATAAGAACTTCAGACGAGATGTAAATATTTTAACAAAAAAAAGTGAAAAAATTCTTTTCATTCTTAATATTTACTTTGTAGTTGAAAAGAACAAAGGTAAAAGTATAGAAATTTCTAACCAGTAAGGAGTAAATAATATTTACAATATAAAGTTAATTGAATGTCTGACTTGAAATACTCAATTATTCACACTCAAGTGAATTTTGTGTCAGAATTTTTGATGGATACGTCTGTTGTCAACGAACATCAATGATGTGTCTGAAAAGTTTTTTATTTATCTTAAGTCAATGACCTTGAGAATTGGTATTAATCAACGTGATTGAACACCTCGCATGTTAAATATGGAAAAGTATCCACTGGAAAAAGAGAGATAGAAAAAGTAGCAATGAAAAAGGTATAAAATGGAATTGAAGTACAAGCTCGACACGCTACTTTCTTTAATAGCCTCGAGGTCTCATCATACCGAGGAACGCAATGAATAAAAGGAAAAATATTTAGCATAAGTAAGAATGATAAAATCACTTGCAAATGAAGAAAGAATGAGAAGAAATGGGCCGCGTTTTCTACTTTCTCTCTGTTGTATAATAATTGATAAGATCCTACTCGACGTGACAGTAAAATAAGCAGAAAGTGAGGTGAAAATAAAGAAAAAAATGATTAAGGCATTCAACGCGAGGTAGCAAAATTAAGTCGCACAAAAATGAATGAAAATGAATCAGATAAGGATCAAAAGGTAAGCACGACCGAGCAAGATCTATTTTAAATGACCGTGCAGAGCGCGCATCAACTCACACCATTTGAGTTTATATCACAAATTGAGATCTTTTCACTCTTCTGATTACCAATTGCGCTTAATTAAAACTCAGTCATGAGCATAATAATCAATTATTTTTACGTTCTCGAGTGAGTGCTGCTTCACGAGAGAGCGAGCAAACGGAGAGAGATGTATGTAATTGAGTGCGAAATAAATTTGTAAAAGATAAGAAGGAAAAATAATATCTCGAATGAAAGTCGTTAATAAACATTTACATAGAAAAGTAAGAAAAAGTTTTTCTTTGAGGGAAAGCAGTTAAGTTCAATTTATTCTTCATTTTGGTCACAGTTGCTATTCCTGAAAATTTTTAATGAGAAATCGTTCTTTATTAAATCTTTCTTTCACTTCATTGACCCGTAGGCATAAAATATTTTCCTCGCTTTCATTTTTAAAGATTGATGATGCGAGTAAGAGTAAAAAATGAACTAAATCGCTTCTCATAATACAAAAAGGAAAATGGAGAAGCGTATTGATGGAAAAAAGGTTTGTCAAAACTTCAATCAAACATTTTTTTGCCTTCATTCATTGAAGTAATAAAAAATAGTTGAGTAAAGTGAGAACCAATTCATCAAGAAAATTTTTCTTATATTGCTACTTTTGACCTTAAAAACATGAATTTTTGGTTGAGAAAATCGGCTCGTGTGATGACTTACTGGCAAAGAAGGCTATTGAATAAAAAATATACTCGAAAAATCACATTCAATAAATTTATCAAAAAGTTTATGATTTCTGCCTTTCTCCTTGAGTTATTTTCTTGAGGGTCAGAAGATTTCTCTTTATATGTAAAAAGTTTGTCCTTTCTCTCGACTCTTTTTTATATAATTTTTTTTCTCAAAAAAGAAAACTTTATTAATTTTAAAAGTTTGTTTTTTGAATGTAAAAATTTTTTCCAGAACTTTCTTTTTTTTTAATGTTTCCTCAATCGATATTTTGTACCATCTTGAATATTAGTCTTATTACTCTTTTTCAAGCTCTTTTTGAAATTCCACAATTGACCTCTTAGATTTATATCTTAGTTACAAAGACCAATTTCTAAAAAATTAAATGTCAAAATAGCAAAAAAATTGTAAAATTCTTTTCATGTTTTTGAATAGATGAAATTTGATTAGTTTCCAAGGAAAATTATTATAATGACTAATTAGCATTCAATTTTCAAAGTTGATTCTCAGAACATTTATTATTTACTATAAAATTCACTCATACATTAAAAATCTTAGTAATTTTCACAAGAATTTTAAATTCGGTTAAATTCTTAGAATGTTGTTTGTAATTAATAATTCAGTTGGTAACATAAATAATAGGGTTCGGCATTATACAGATAAGAAAAAGTATTGTGCGCATAATTTTCTTCTTCTTATTAGCTTTTATATGGAAAAATTAAGAAGAAGAATATTATGCGCATAATTCTTCTTCTTATTTGCATAATGCCGAACCCTAATAAATAATAAATAAAGATACTTGATAACAACAAAACAAAATTTTTCCAAATGAGTTTTTCAACAAAAAAATTTTCTTTTTTCTTTTATATTCATTTGAGTGTAACAATAAGAATAGCTAAAAACATACGCATATTCATTTCAGTGTCCGCATTAATAGCAATGGCGATCATGAGAAACACGTGTTATTGCTCAATAATCCTTCCCAAAGTATTCCACAAAAAGCGACTGCACGAATGTTAGGCAAACATAAATCAATTATTTATTATTGAAAAGACATCATGAAGCCCAAATATCGATTTCCTACTAAGATAGCCCTTCTTGCTTTGCAAATTTTTTCACATACACTCAAGTAAAGATAAGTACTAGCTTTTTGGAAGGATATTTCCTATTTTAAAGGAGAATGAAAGAAGGATATGAAAGTGAGAACAATCATAATCATACACATTACATTTTTCTAGAGGCTAGAAAAAAGAGGCGATGATAAAAAAAAAGAGAGAAAACAATTTTCCTCAAGTTTTGTTTTTGATTGTTTTTCATCCTCTGTTGCCTTGAGCCATTGCTATTAGGATTATTGTGCAATTTTTTCTTCTTCCTATTTTCTTTCACTACCATTTCGAGTGTTTTTCATGATATTTACATTTACAATCACTATGGTCATGTTTTTCGTGCAATTTAACATTCATTTAAGCACCGATTTGAGCGACATTCACTGACAGTTCTATAGAAACAAACACTTGCTGAGCTGCCTTTAATAATCATTTTCATTCTCGACTTACAGATCGCAGCTGTGAGTGAAAATGAAAAATACTTACATACCATATGTCCCTCATCAACTTGGATTGTCGTTTTATTTGTCTACGAGGTGTATTTTGTATTTCCATTTCCTTCAATTCTTTATTTGCAAAAGGATTTCTATATGTGAGAACTCAAACATTGCTAAATCCTTTAAGACACATTGAGTAAAATTTGCTTGTAATTTAGGAAAAGGCATACGTACAAATTTACCGCTACCTTTGTAAACCTTCAAAATGCAATGTGACGAAAATTAAATTAAATTAAAATTTCTCTTTCTCAAATATGCTAGCAGCTCTACTGATGAAATGAATTGCGGCACATGGTAAGAGTCATCATCATTCTTTCGTCACTCATTCTCTTTCTGCACTTACCTATGGTCGTAATGAGTGTTAGTGAATAAAGAAACGCAGAAGCATATGTCCATTTGTGAGATGTCGGTTGTTTTATATTTGTTACTTGTTGAACACGAGAAGTCTTCAAAGCTTCCAACATCACTAACTGTGTAGTGTGTGAAAAAGAACAAGAAAAAAGAAAAAGAAATGGAAAATAACATAAGAATTACATTAATCTTTTATTGCTACCGTAGCTTTTTATTTTCCTGTTGCTCGCCACACTTTTACTGTACACTATAAATTCTGTATTAAAAAAGCGAATATAAAAGAGGTATTTTAAAGCGAGAATTAAGCTGTTCATTAAATGAGTAGATTTATACGAAGGCAACAATATCCTGCTGCTATTAGTCTATTAGAACGAGTAATCTATTTAATTTTTTATATTATTTTATCGACTTTAAAATGTTCTTCATTGTTTCTTCAAAATAAATTTAAATTTTCTTATTGAGCATTATTGATTGATCAATCAAAATAATGTTAATATAATTAATTAAACATTTTTAACGAAATAATTTTCAAATTGTTTGTTTACAAATTGTTTATGATTAGAATAATTTAACGGGTTAATATTGTACAAAAAATAATTATTTTTTCAAATAAGTCAATGAATTGACCTCAAAAAATCAATCAAAAGAAAACAGAAATAAGAGAAACAGAGTTTTTAGCCTAAAATGTAAAATCAATATTATTTTTCCATTAAAGGCAATGTGAACAAGGAAAATATTAGATCCCAAGAGTTAATTAAATTCTTCGTTCTAATCCTTTTCCAAAAAGAAGAATTTTAGTCAAGTGATCAGTCTAAAGAAGTAAGAAACAAAATCAAAGTTCATTAATTAAAATTCCATTCAAAACATGAAATGGTAAACATTCCTATGCTTTTAAAAAATATTTTCATTCTAAAAAAAACTTTTTATTAAAAAATCTTTTGATACTCAGACATCATCAGACTAAATTTGATGAGGGATTTCTATTGTTTTCCTCTCTTGTCTCTTTTCATTTCCTCTCATTTTAATAACGTTCGTGTCAGATTAAGAGCAGCAAGGCTAGATTTACATTTTTTCATACAAAAAATAGCTTAATTCTTGTAAATGCCTTCTTATTCGGTATTTCCTCGCTTTACTTGCTATAAATATGAAAAGCTTAAAGCACAAATAGGAATTTATTAATGCTTCTTCTGTTTGTGTGTGCGAGCAAGATGAAAAAAATCTTACCTGAAATGATTTTATTTCCTGAGCTGCTAACCGTGTCCAATTTTCTTTATATAAAATATTTAAGTCTTCTGTTATCGCCCACAGTTGATTTACCGTTCTGAAATATAAATAAAGTATGAAAGCTTTAAGAATTTGCCACCAAAAATAAATTTGAAAATTCTTAATAAAATCACTACCGAATTTCAAATAGAAGCAAGAAAACCTTCATGTTCAAACAAAAAAGAGCGGCACACACAAAAAGTGCAAACAATGAAAAAAGGAAGGGGGAGCAAAAAGCATATTTATTGAAATAAAAGAGCAAGAGAAAAAAGTAAAGCGAGGAAGAATTATAAATATAAATTTCCTTCCTCTTGCTCTCTTTCTCTCTCTCTCTCTGCATTACTGACAGAGCAAATCCATGAAACGAAGTAGGTAAGATTGTTGAACGAAGATACGTGAGGTTACAACAGCAGTAAAGTACAAAATGGAAAGAAAAATTATGAAACTTATAAATTTTTTATAGTCAATGAGTGTTTTATGTAGTTTTAAATTTCCGATTTTTATCGCTTTTATGTGAGAAAATTTCTCATGTTTCTTTTAGCATTATTGGATTTAGTTGTTTGTAGCGGTGGTACTAGGAACAACTTCTTGAATAAAATATTTATTCAATGGTGTGTGCTGAAGTATTTAAAGAAATATTGTTATGATGTTACTGTATATTATGAGATAAAGTACTTATAAGTATTAAAAATTTGCGGTAAATGCCGGATAAAAACTAATCAACGATAACAAAAAAAAGTTGTAAAATTTTACAATGGAATATAAACAAATTTGTACTTCATAAAAAATATGTTCCAACCCAAGATGAAATTTTATAAGTCTGATATTAAATTTTTCTCGTTTTCTATTTGATAAGATACACAAGTTTTGCTTGACAGCTGATTTTGTAAATAAAATCACTGAAATAGATAATGTCAGCTTGCATGAGAACTTTGAAAAGGAAAATAAGGATTACCATTCTTAATTTTGTTTTCATTTCACATAACTTAATTATTTTTTATAACCAGTGAGTGATTCAACTTCATCATCTTCAAAAAGGTCAAGTTTTTCTTATTATCATAGGAATATTCATCACGATTCTTGTTTCAAATAACACTTTTGCACGAGTGAGCATGTTATAAAACTCTCACTGGGGATCTGACTCTCGAAACCATCTTTCTCTTAAAAAAGACAACAACTTTTAATACTCAAAGAGATAAAAAGAAAATTATTCATTCCAAAAAGCACAAGAAATAAATTTTCTCATTCCCTTTTTCCTATCTCTATTATAATTTCATCCATAGTAAAAGAACACTTGACTATATTCGTAAAATATCACCGAGAGAAAGAGAGAGAGAGTGAGTGAATAAGTATTAAAGTAAATAATTGAATAAGTGCTCCAGTGGGAGATGAAAATGATAATTTCACGATGAATAAGAAAACTTTTGCGTACGTTTTATTACAAAAGTCTTAAATTTATCTCCGCCCGAATATCTCTCTACTATAAATTTTAATACACGCATTCATATTCATAAATTTTCTCATCTTTTTCACTGCCTCTGTGTTCAACTGGTTGAAATGCAAATGACAGAAGACATTACATAACATAACTGAATATTGTAGTATAGGGAGGAGCAATTAAAATGTTCAAATGAAACTTGAAATATTGACATGCTTTATTTTAATTTGTAAGGAAAGGAAATTTCTCTTTTATTATAAAATATATGATGTGATGATAAATTAAAGCCAAACTTACTTCAGCCTCATATTATCGAGGTCGGCTTCACTGCGTGGATAAGGTTTCGATGCGGCTGTCTCAACGCCATCCATCTCGTCCGTATCACCCTCTAAGCTTACAAACAATATCATGCCAGCCACTGTATAACCGAGAACTAAAATAAGAACACCTGAAGAGAAGAAAAAGAGAAAAATTGGAAAATAAATAAAGTAACGATAGGCCATTAATTTTACATCCACAAAATTTAATGCTTTTTCGATCGCTCTTTGAATTTTATTTATTTTATTATTTTTCTTCAATATTACTTTTCAATAAATGTGTGTACCTTCAGCCACACACAAAACTCTTGAACGTGTTTGCACAATAATATAAAATCAATATCATCACCTTCCCAACAGTGTGATGAATGAAAAAGAGAAATTTTTATTTTTCAACAGTAAACGACTTGTGCTATAAAAAATGAGTGGAGGTATACTTGATATATTGTTCCAATATTGATGACTTGAAGAAGGAGCTACTAAACAATGTTTCATTTGACCTATTAAATTATTGCAAACTTCGACCCGAAAGAAATTTTAGAATTTGCCTCATGACGAAAGAAAATGGATCAATAATGAGAAACTGACCTAGCCATAAAGCTTAGTCTTGACACACACTCAGGAATGTTTCTCATACCTTTTGGTATTTAGATTGATAACGTGAAGAAATTGGAAAAATTTATAATACAATCATGTCATTATTCTACAATCTTCAAGCTTATGGTAATCGATCAAAATATGATGCTTCTTTTGTATATAAATCTTTTTCTTTAAGAAGCGCACAAAGTCTTTCTATGTCATCACATACACTCTAATTTGGAAATGATTGCGAATTTATGGAAATTTACTCTCTCTATCTTTCTATTTTTCTTTCTTTATCAACGCACATAAAAGAAGAAAGAGAAAGTATGTGTGTGTGTGTAAGACATACATAAGATTCTTGCCATCAATCATTGTGGATTGTTACTTGATATTCCTTTCGAGAGAGTCGACAGTTAGCATAAAAAAGTTTTTCACTTTGAAGTGAAAGTTTAAAGTATTCATGTGCTCTCGCTTACCTATCGCTGCTATACATTGTGATTTTGGTGCTTTACGACAACAGCAAAGAGTCGATTGTTGCTGGCTGTCACTGTTCTTATCGATTTTTGATGGTGGAAAGCATAACGGTGGACTTGATTGATTGGCCGTATTACCAACGAACGATGGCATTGGTAGTTGAGATTTCGTATTCATATTTTATGAGTTTCGCATTTGAAATTTTTGTTTTGGAGTTGAAATTGTCGTTTATCAAAAAAAAATTTTTATTCACAATTCATTTTGATGCTACTTGAGAGAATCTGAAATTTAAGTAAAAGAAAAATTCATTAAATAAATACATTTACAAGTTTTGCCATTAATAATACACGAGCTTCAAGAGTTCTTTGGGAAAATACACAGATGGAGGAATTTATTAGATGTCGAAAAAGTTTTAGCTTTATTAATAAGAAGAGCTCAAAAAACTTTGTAGGTGTTTTTATGTGCGCATCACTAAAAAGAGTTATTGTCGGAAGTCGAAAAGTTACGAAAATAAGCAGTTAGCGTGAAATACCTAATGGTTAAATTTTTCCTATTTGAATGAGAAGGAAAAAGTTTAAATTATTGCGTGTGGTTTTGAATGAATTATAAATTTGTTGATGAAATTATTTTGGAACATATAATTTGAAAAAATTACTCTAAAGAATGTTTGGGATAATTTTTAGGTAGCTTTCTTATGTCTCTTAAAAAGTTTACATAAAATTTGCCCTCAATTATTTTCACACAAAATATTTCATTTTAATATTTGAGAAAATGAAATTCTTATACTATGATTCATCATAAAATGCCTTCAAGATGAAATAATTTGCTTTTAAAAAGATAAACATGTCTTGCGAAAGTTTGATGTATAAGAAAAATTCTCATTTTTCTTCCCTCGGCAATGGAGAAAGTTCCAAGAGATGCATTAAAGTATGATAAAAGAAGAAGAAGGAGGAGAAAAGCTAAATAAATTTATGCAAATCTTTCATGTTGAGAGCAGCGAGTGAGGCAAAATTGAAAACTTTTTCATCACTTTTTTTCACAAATGCTGCGATGTGTTAAAAGCTTCATCTTGACTCAATGTGTTGTTGACTCTTTGAAGTCGAATCTGAAATTGATAAACTTTGCTTCTTTCTACATTACTTTATTTCGCGGTTTCACTCTCTAGATGCGCTGCAAGCTTTTTTTTATTTACTCTTTACTCTTTCACATTCACAAAAAGTGCCTGCATTGCAATGTCAGCAGGAAATTAAATTTTCCACACGTTTTAGTGCAGCAATGCTCAAATATTTGCCTTAATTTGAAATTTTATTACGATGGTTAAATTTAGTATACTAATGAGATGTTTGTTCGCTTATTTATTTATAAATAAAGAGTTTGGTGTAAGATTTGCTTTCTACTTAATTTATTTTGTCATTTTTGATCAAAAATTTCAAATACTTCTAAAAATCAAACTTCACATTTCTTTTGTGTGAATAAAAACATGTTTTTAGTCTAGTGAACAATTCATTCAGACAAGAAATCTTTTGTGCTAAAAGCATCATTTTCGTAGTCTAGGTGTTGGACTGAAGGTCTTCATGGAATATTTTGATTGAATATGTTGTGAGTTGAAAAAAGGTTTGTTGTTAAGCAAACATTTCATATGGTTTGAACAGAAGAATTGCAAAGTTTAGAACTGAGTTTATCTTCTCATTTATGCAGTAAAATTTCTATAAACTACCACAAAAAATCTTTTCCTTTCTGTATCTATAATTCCATGTTATTCAAATCAAACAAGTTTAACGTGAGGTAAAATGAAAAATTATTCACAAGAACAAAATTCCCAAGGAAAATTGTAAATCTTTTTACCATAGGCAGAGAACGAAAGATAGAGACACACGCAAAGAAAAGGGTCAAATCCGCAAATCTCATTACAAATTTAAAATAGATCACAGTGAAGGACGAATGAAAATGTTGTCAAATCACTTCCTCTTAAATATCCTGTCGGAGTTCTTTCTCACAGCGCTTGAGCTGATGTGATTTTAGAAATTTAATAAGTTTCCAGACGACTGACGAAATTGATGGATTGTAGAATGAGAGAAGGACAAGAGATAAGTTAAACAGAATGAAATTTGAGAAAGAGGACCATAAAAAATATATCAAATAAATAACAAAATGTAAACGAGTAAAAGGATCAATATGACACACATATATTCACATGAGGGATTAAGGAATGTTTTTTGCCACAATTCTAAATATATGTAAGTTTATGATGGTTTCTTTGTGCTTAAGTCTAACGAAAGAAAACTTTTCATCTTTTCATATTCTTTTGTGTATTTCAGCAAAATACTCGTTGGAATGATTTTTTTTTTGCTGCTCAAAATTTTTATATTACAAAGGGAATTTTTTATCTTTCATCTTATGAAGGCATGGAGAGAAGATTGACAGACTAAATTTATTCTTTTACTCTATCACGGGCTATATTTAGAGAAAGTTAAAGGAAACAACATTATTTTTCTAATCGGACATCAATCTTAATAATTGAACATTATTGAAAAGGTCTAGTAAAGTAAAAGATGTTTGTTGCTTGGGAATTGATATTTTTCAAGTATAAAACGAGATTATTTGTAAATGGACAAAAGTTTGCATTATTTTGATGAAATTAAATAACAAATGATTGTTGTTTAGGTAACAAACAATAAATGTTTTGGATATTGATTTTAATTGGATTTTTGTTTATGAAGTGTAGAATAGAAAAATATTCTAAATAAACTCTTATTAACTGTTTATATTATAATTAATAACATTTAATTTTTTTGTTCTTTGATTGTACGAAATCACTCCAATTAATTATCTTTTCTTATGATTCATAAGAAAATTGAATTTAATTTCAAAATTATTAAGAAACAAATATTTTGAAAAATCATAAAAGCAGAAAATATTAAGCTTCTCTAGAATTTCTTGGGTGGGATTCACAGTACAGTATTAACTGTGAAAATTCCAATAAATGGTATAGAAATGTATCACAACTGTATGCAATACTTTCATGGAATTTTTATGAAAATTTTCATGGAAATTCCATGTATTTTATGCTACAGAATCGAATTTCAATAGCAAAAACCAGAAGTGTTTAAATATTTTCTTTAAAATTGCGATTTAGATGATGAACATAGCAACAAAATGAAAATGTGGAAAAATAATAAATTTTTATATTGAAAAGTTGCAAACATTTTGCTACCATGTCCATAGCCCTCTTGCCACAATTGTGATTGATCATTGTTACTTTCGTATTTTTTTAAAATTCTCCTCTCGCACTTTTGGTTGTATTTATCTAATTTAGACTCATTACTTTTATTTTTGTTGATTCGAGTAACTTTTTACTGCTAACTATTTTTAGTTATCTATAAAAATAAGTTCTAAATATTGCAATAAGCTGAATTTTTTATTTGCTATGACATGCCAAAAGTATATAAACAGAAAGCGTAATATAATTTTGGTTACTCGGGTTTGCTTTTTCAATCAGTCACTTTCATTTCCTTTCTTATTTTTTCCTTAAGGTTAAAGCTATTTTTATTTCTTTATATGAGAAAGAATTTCTTATGAGTGGTAAGAAGAAAAAAAATTAGTCGCCGGCAGTAATTTTGAAAGAAAGAGAGTGAGAGTCTTACTCCATGACGACGCAAGTAATATAACAAACAAATAACAACAAAAAAGTTTGTTGAAAAAACAATTTCTGCCTTTTAAAAAAAAGCTCTTATTTTCTATGAGGATGAAAATTTAGCTACTTACGATGCGAGTAAGAGAGGAAAAAGAAAGAAGAAAGATGGAGATCCTTTATTGTGTGCGAGCTAGCAAAAAAAGAGACAAGTTTATAATAATAATAGAAAAAGAAATAGCAGCAAAAGCAGCGGTTTTGTCTCTGAATTCCATGCTCGGTTGAGTCTTTTCATCTTCTCTCGTTCGTATTATGAATTTTATATGAGAAAAAACAGTTAAGAAATAATTTGAACGCATTTTTACTAGACTTCTATGACATCATCGAAATAAAGATAATAAAAGACAAAATGAGAAATTTCAAAAGAAAAAACTTGCTAAATGAAAGGAAGTGAGCGATGTGTATTCATAATTTTTATAAACTCATTCAATTTGCCATGTTCTTTCTCTCACACGCTCTGCCTCTTTTATTTCTCTGAGGATTGAAGTTCTCAGTAAAAGTAATTTACAGGAAAATTTACTTCCCCTTCTTTTTCTTTATTTCTTTTTCATATCTCATGCACATATGTGTGTGAATAAATTTTATTATTTTTTTATTTTTTCAGCCAAAGCTTTTCAACACTCATCCAACGCTAAAAAAATAATGAAAACTTTTCTCTTTCTTTTTCAACTTCTTCTTCATCCTCACGCGCCTCACATCAATAAAAAAGGAAGTTTCATTGGGAGCTTCTTGCACAGTGACGAAAGAAAAAAATAAATTTTTATTGATTTATCTCATTTTCACATTCAGATCAGCGCTAGCGAGATGATGATATATGTGTGTTTGCGCGTATGTATGAATATGAAATGAAACGACATTGATTCCTTTTCCTTACTCATTGCCAGATATTATTCCACGTCAAATGCCAAATATTTGAATTCTCTTCTAGGCGATAGACGAAAGCAAGCACATATTAGAAATTAAACATCACTTTCTCGATCACACACAAAAGAATTTCTCGACATGAGAGCGAATTGACTGTCACTCAACATTTCAAAATGAATATAAATTGAATTTTTCCTCTCACTTACTTTTATGTGAGTGAAAGATTGCAATTTAGTAAAGAGGTGAGAAATAACATTGAATGAAACTAACATTATTGTGTGTGAAAATTATGATTAAAATTCAATTGAACTTAATTTAATAACAATTTTATTTTATTATAAGAACTAAATACACCAAAAATATTGAAGTGTCGTGGATCGTTAATTGCGTTTATGTTTGAAGATTTTAACTTTAAGTCAAATAGCAGATAGTTTCTCTATGAAGGCAAAGTTTGATCAAAAGCAGAGTTTTCATGAAAATAAAGCAGAGGCAATAGTTCTTTGTAAAACTAAATGCAACATTTTTAAATGATTTCAATGACTCATCCTATACATTGATTATTTTTCTATTCTTTTCTCCAGGGTTGTAAAAGAACGTATTCGCCTTTTTTCATGTATAAAAAAAGAAGTACATCATTCTTATGAAAAGTAGGTAAAGTACGAACATACTTTTAGAACCCTGCTTTTCTCATTAATTTCTAATGTAACCGTAACATTTCCTATTACATCCCTAAATTTTTTCTTTAATTAGGTCTTTTAAACCATTAATCTTCAAAAAAAAAAAATTTAAATCCAATCCACATGTGTTCAAATTTAAAGCCCCAAAAATTTTTGTTTTTATTTCCCAATCTCTTCTTTACTCATTTAATGATGTTGTTTACTATAAATATATTCATGGCAAAGATACGATGTAAAATTAATTTCATCTAAAAATTTACTCTTGTCTCAAAATTTATACCCTTAAAAATTCAGAAAAATCGGTTTTTTAAAAAAAAATAATTAAGCCAATGGAACATATCGCTGAAGTAAATTCTAAGAATTGTTAAATAAAAAATTCATTCACATAAAAAATGAATTAACTATGAAAGATAAGCAAAAGAAATTTTTAAAATTTAAAACAATGAAAAATGATCAAAAATTTAAAAATGATGTACATTTTCAGGAACAGAAAGATAAGTTAAAGATAGAACATTCATATAAGGCAATAGTTTTTTTATATATCATAAAATAACACAAAAGATGTGATAGCGGGAGATGAAAAATATTATTTTAATAATTTATGAGTTTATGAAAGGATGAATAATCGCCAAGTTATATTTCATTCACTCGTGCTATATGCTCTAGATTTCATAGAGAGCGTGCGTGTTTTCGGGTGGGGCATTTACATAAAGCATTGATGACTATTAATTAATTATAATAATTACAAGCGAGATGCTGTAATGACGTTGATCCAATGTTCAAATTAAGAAGATTTAATGCTTATACAACACAGAGTTGCGTTAAAAAGTTTGAAACCACATAAGAAAGAAATAAAATCTAATAGTGCCTTAAGTACCTTTCTTTTATCTTCATTTTCTATCACAAACGAGGAAGTAAAATACTAAGAGAAAAAAGGAATATTGTGGTATAGAGCTATATGACAATATTATAGTTTTCACCCTCTACCGCATAGCAATGTCATTTAAGTGTGTGTATGTAACATTTTCCACTTCCCATTCCGTTACAATGCATTGTCTCATTTTAAAATAAATATTTTCTCCCTTCTTTTATTTTCTTTTGTGCAATATCTTTCTATATATATGTAACCTAGACGATGTATTATTATTATTATTATGGTGTTTTTGCACGAATGAGATAGATATGAAAAACTTACTTACTAACTTTAACTATTTCATCTGTATGTTCTTCATATGTGAAAAGGAAGAATATCGAAGAAAGCACCATAGCACATTGCCTTTATATCCGGTTGAATGCTTCGTTGTTGTTATTTTATTGTTAAAATTCTTTAACTATACTTCTCTATAAAGCAATTTTTAAAATAAAAACTTTTTACTCTATAATTTGTTTGTGTTACAATAACTTGTGAATTTTTATTCTTAAATACGCTTAAAGAACATCTTAACGAACCCAACATTTTTCTATTAGTATCTCATTGATCGAGAAAAATTCCTTATTCATACCCAAATATTTTTTGCAACTCGCAGATGAATTTTATGCTCTGGAATTTATGTGTGGAATGCAATCAACAGAGTCAAGGCTGAGAAATTAAATTTTTTCATTAAAACATTAAATTCTTAAATTTGAAAATTATATTTCAATTTTTTAATGTGTTTGTGCAGACGATATTAAATTCTAAAGTTATGTTTGGCACAGTAACACCAAATAACTATTTTTGTGTCAAGAAGCCAACTTCAACACTGCCAAATAAATTTCATTTCATAACATGGCCCAAAAAGCTGTTTACTGTCTTCCTGCATTAAATCAATATTGCGGCAATCTTTAGAGTGTTTCAACAATGGAAAACAATTGACTGCAATATAGCTATAAGAATACAAAAAGAGTGCTGATAAATCATGTGTAAAGAAGGCATCAGTTGCAGCATTTCAACATCATTCAGACAAAAATAACAAATTCAAGTAAATAAATCTTCACAATTTGTATTTCTTGGAAAATGTTATGTTTGAATAAAAAATACAGGGTGTGGAAACAAAATAAATTTCTGAAAAATTTTCGAAATAAAAATTTTATGAAAGAAAAAATTACTATTTTGGTTAACAGCTATTACAAAAACAAACTGGATTGATGCAAATTTATTCATTGCTCAAGATAAAATATAAAAATTAATTTTAGATTTTTTTAAAATTCTTCTGAAATTTAGAAAAAATTATCGTCTTCATTTGTATATAAGAGCTGTTCAGATTAAATTTTTGAAATGAAATTGTAAGCTTATAAAGCATTTAATTATAGTCAGAATTGATAAATTTTCTAATTATTTATAATTTTCGCCTTTCTATGATTGAAAATATTGCTTTAAAAGCTTACAATTTCAATTCGAAAATTGGGATGAATTTATAAAGAAAGCTTTGATTTTAAACGTCATGTTTTGTTTCTTTTTAAGGTAAAAAGAAATTAATTCAATACACACTCCGTTAAGTCTATTTTATTTTATGAATTCCACACATTCATAAAAATATATGTGAATAAATCTAGCAGAAGTCTACTTTAACGATCAAGTCATAATAAAAAGGGAAATTTACAAAAATTCTAATAATGGAATCATCACACACGCACAAAAGCAGCAATGAAAAAGAATAAAATAAGACGTTAAGAAGAGGAAGTGAGATGAAAATGTAATATTAAGTAAAATAAAATAAAGGCGAAAGAATGAAGGAATGGGTGAATAAAATTTATGTTCATTACACGAATGTGTCGTAGATAAATCATATTTTTTTGATGACAAATTATTGTGAGTGAGTGTGTGAAAGGTAAGAAGCTAAAAATAAGGAAATATTACACTC
Source organism: Polypedilum pembai (assembly GCA_014622435.1). NCBI lineage: Eukaryota > Metazoa > Arthropoda > Insecta > Diptera > Chironomidae > Polypedilum > Polypedilum pembai. Next base: position 58,642 of record JACWBX010004229.1, read on the forward strand.
AGTGTCCCCAGAAGAATGAGCATAATAAAAAAATTGCCTCGAGTGAGAGATGAGATTGCGAGAGTCAATTTTTATTGAAGCGGCAGCGGCGATGGCAATACCCTTTACAGATATTAAATCAATTGATTCCTCGTAGGGTTGTGATCATAAATTTCGTTGGTTTCCATCCTTACGAACACACATGCTCACTTTCGCTTAAATTGCCGCACATTTTTCATCATCGAATGGCACACAAAACGCAGAAATTTCTTTTCTTATCGCGTGACTGCTGATGGAGGAAGATTCATGGTCTTTTTTTGGAAGCAAATCCTTCAATATGAATTATTTTTGACATTGTCTTGTGTAATACGTTTCACAATGACAGAATGGAAATTTTTTAGCTCAAAAATTTTTCTTCTTTTTTCTAAATAATTAAAGGCCAAAATTTTTGTATGCACAACATTCACTCAAATACATCAATTGACTAAAATTATATTTGGCGTTTTTTTGTACATGATTAAAGACAATGTAGGATAAAAAAAGACCAATTACAAGCGAGTTGTTGAGGAAGTTTATTAAATTCAATATTGACTACACACCCTTTATCAATTCTCGTCTGTCACTCAGCGTGGCATTAAGCAAATCAAATTTGCTATTTCGACTGATGAGCGTAAGAAAAATTGACATTTTGACGAGGGTTGGAGACAGTGGATTTAATCTTGAATTTAGAACTTTTGTGGGTCTCTATCAATTTAATTGGAAATAATGAAAATACCTTTCAAATATAAAATTTTTCTAATCAATATTTATTTCTTTTTTCAATTATCCTTAAGTAAAGCTTTAGATTGATGCAAGTTTATCTGGAGATAATTAGATTTAATTGAAGATTTCTAATTTGTCAGAAATAAAATATTTAAACATTACAAATAGATAAGTCAAGTTGAATGAAAATATGTATCAAAAAATTATTTTGTTTACACTTTCATAAATTTCATTAAATTTTGTCATAACCTTTTCGGTTTTTGATTAAAATTAAATTCTTCTATTAAAGATTTTTAAACCTTAACGGTTTCATTGAAATTTATTTTCAACCCTTGATGACAATCATTATAGTACTCATACCATTATTAGTCTATCAATTGTTTTCTATTTTTTTGAACATTACCAAAGTCATTTCAATTTTTTTCTCATTCGTCTTTTTGCGCTATCTCAAAGCGATGAGTAGGAATGAGACAAAATTACCATATACATTCGATTATGTTGCTATTGATGTTGCTTCTGACTATTGTCTATCGATGCTGATGATCATCGCCATTTGCGAAAAAGAGAAAAATTGTGAATGATTGAAAAAGGTAAATTAGGCAATGAATGCCAAAATGCTCATCCTTCATTCGAATTTATCGTCTTTTTCTCTCGTTTGGCTTTTTATGACCGTACATGTGGAGAAAAATATACTTGAAGCAGATAAATTTAACGATGAAAGACGTTCTCGTACTCACACTCTCTCGTCCTACTCTTTGTTCTTATTCATCCATTTAAGATTCTAGAATGACTCGTCTAATGATGAGGGAACTGCTTTTATCATGTAATTCAATGTGAATTGATCAATATCATAGTAGAGACTTCAAACAGCAATAAAATTCAGTGCCATAAAATCAAAATGAGATTCTGCAGATGCATCAAACATAAAAGGAGTGAAAAACTTCTTGATCTACTTTTTCTGTCTAATTCTCACATACTAGAAGAGTGATAATACGAAAGAGTAGCAAGTAAGTGGTAGTTATGTACTTAAGAGACAAAATGAGATTTCTTGCCTTCTTTTATGCTCTTAATGTTTGCCAAAATCATTAACACATTGAAGACATCGTTGTGTTCAAACATTAATATAAATTTCATTCCATTATTTTCTCATTTGGCTGCCAATGAATAGGAAAAAATTTGTTGTCTTTTTAGGTAATCAATTTGAACACTTCAAAGTAATTTTTACCTCAAATATTTATTTACTGGATATAATTTTTGTGTTTTTGAATCTATTAATATCATCATAAGTAACAGATTTATAAAACGTAAAAGTAATAGAAAACTATAAAGGTTCTAAATTAATAATTTTGATTATTATTAAGCATTTGAATTTTTTACTTTGTTGTTGCTGTTATGAATTTTGAAAATATTTTAATCCTTTTGAATCCAAATGTTCAGAATTCGTTAAATTTTCGAAAAAATTAAATGAATTTGGAGTAATGTGAACTGATAATCAAACAATCAAAGTTTTAAGTGTACATAATCTGATAATTACAAACAACGCATTTTCTTCAGACATTAAATTTTGCGATATCTCAAAGTGCCAATTTTCTTCTACAATTTTTACCACATTAACCACATAACCCGCAAAAACAAACAAAATGTGAATGGCAAGAAATTTTTACATTCATAGAAAACAAAGAGAACATAAATGTATACAACACACATGAGAAGAAGTAAAAGAAAGTAACTATCAGAAATAAAAGTTAAAATGCCTAATGCCTTCGAGGTTTTTATCACACCCTTGTCATTACTCAAGCACTAACCCTGGAATGTTATAAGAAGCACACATGCATGTTTGTATGGTGTGTATGAGTAATGAAGTGAAATGATCTATAAATTTTTATTGATAATATAACAATGATACAACAAATAGGTGTAATTCATTCCTATTTTTCAACTTCCACTTCTCACCATTCGCACAGAATGTATAGAGCATACGAAAATAAATATGAATAAAATGTTGTTGCTAGGGAAGGAGGTTGAAGAAATATGTGTAGCAATTTTTATTAGCGAACGATGAAAAAGAAAAATTTATGTATGATGGTTTCAAAGCCCAGACGGAAATATTAATGGCGATTCTTTACTCTATAAATCATTAAATTGCGGGATCATTATAAAGATTTATGCACATATGAAAGGGAATAGTTACCACTAATCTCAACTTGGGTTATCAACTCAATAAAGGGATTCTTTTTCCTCTTAAACAACTGTTTTTGTCTTGTTGTTTATATGTGATTTTTATCACATGGAAGTGAAAGTTTTCTTTAGCCTACTTTATGACCACTTAAAGAGGATTATGCGAATGAATTTCCGATTCCTAAACTGGATTACTAGCGATGACAATGATGATGAGGAGATGAAATTGAGAACAAACTGCTCATGCAAAAGTCTGTTTTAACCAACAATTTCTCTCTTACTCTCTTTTTCTAAGTCCATCAATTTTATAGAAAAAGATTCAAAAATAAACCAGAAATACCAGAGATGACACAAAACCATAGAAGCCTAAACTCTTCTATAAATTCACATTTTTTTGTCATGATTGTGATGAGCTTTTCATCCCCACAAATGGAACAAATGGGAGAAAATTTCTATCCGCATTCCGCACATATACAAAAACTAGCAAAGACGAAAATCAATAGAGAAATAGCAGAAGCTATGGAAAAGGAGATAAAAAGCGGTAAAAATCCACAAGCTATGGGTGTTGAAAATTTATAAGAGCATAAGGGAGAGAAGAAGAAAATTGACATATGGCTGGCAAGTTATAGAAAAAGCAGACACACATGAAAAGTTATTTGCAATCATGTAAGCTTAATGATGAATCAGCTATAAAACAAGTGATTACTCTTAACTTAGATCCGCCTTTAGAAAAAAATTCTGTAGCCTTGAGTCGAGACTTGAAGCGTGTGTGCATGGCAGAAAAGCTAGTCATTTGATTATTCAGAACTTAATGCTTTCAAGTTATTCTCTTCTCCACACATTTCAAGATTTCTTTTAACTCTGACACATAAACAACAAAATCAAAAGGTGGAGAAGAAGAAAAATCTATTAAGAATTCCATTTTCTTTTCTGCCACTTGCTGATTTATATCGGTTGCCAATTTTCTTCTTTGTTGTTTACTAGTGAAATAAACAAAGGTTTGTTTTTATGGTTTTTTAGGACAAAGAGAAAGACTTTAATTTTGTTTGCCAGTTTGACTTCTTAATTATAATTAAGCACTGATTTCTTATTTTCTTAAATTAGATAAATATATTTCAGTAATAAGGAGCCAGGACAGTTCAATAAAAAAATATCACTTTAAGTAAAAATTTAAATTTAAATTTGTAGATTAAGGATGAATAAATAAATGATATCTTTATTATGTTTTGAAGGTTTTTGAAGAAAAATTTTTTTCTAAAAATTCAAATTTAATTTCTTTCTTCTTTTGATTTTGCTTCTTTGTTTGACTGTTAAGCATAAAATCAAATACTAGCACAAAAAATGACCTAAAGTTTTTGCTGAACCATCCAGGATAGAACGATAAATTTTTCTTTTTACTACATACTTGTAGCAAGCGAAATGAAATCACAAGGGAAAGAGAAAACAAAACAACATAAAAAAGGCGCTAGTAAAAGCAAAATATGTTACACAAGATAAAGGAGGCGAATGAAATGTGTTGATTTATATTTTCACATTTTTCTCTCTATTTCTGGCCTTCTATCTGTTCTCTTTTTCGGAAATATTACGTTGCATTACGTGTGGTTTCCATAGAAGGACAAAAAATGCCTCTCATTGGCAAGCAATGGTCATATATAAGCATTGGAGCTGTATATAGATTAAAAGCCATAGAGACACATGCATATGTGTGTCAAATGAGAAAGATGGGATTTATGATATGTGTATGAACATATTTCTAGTCATAACTAGCGGAATCACTTGAACAACAGAATAAAATTCACTTAAGTACTCGGAACTAAATCACTTGAGAGTGATTTTTATGTTTGTGCACTACAATAGAAGTCCATTTATAAAACAGAGTAAAGAAAGTTTAGTAATTTCTAGGGATTTCAATCAATGTTGTCAACATAATAAAGTTCATGTGCTTTTGAATAAAAACAAAATCACCACATGTAGAAAATTCCTTTCAAGATTTAAGTAAAAATTTGATAAGTTCTCTGAAAGTATTTTAAATAGTAAATTGCTAACTTTTGCTTTCGTGTGAATTTTTGAATTGTTTTGATAAATTAAAAAATGAATTTTTTTAACAATTTCAATCAAATTCAGAAGTTTTACTTTTACACTTTAACTATTTGACTTCTTTCTAAAATTTGTTAACTGAAGTTATTTTTAGAATATTTTTCAAACTTTTTTATCAAAAAATGATGCGCTTATAATAAAAACTTTGTGAACTGATTTTTGCTGCATGTAGTCAAATATGGAAGGAAGAGAAAAAGTTTTCTCTGAATTTTCCAAACTCTTGCCTCGTTTCAGTTATGTGAATCACACTAAAAGTTGCTGTATATGCATGAATTCATTTAAAATTTAACATATTGCTGGAATCATATATGAAAAAGTTGCTGCTACTTCTTGCTATTCAAACACTCAAATATATAGAAAGAACTTACAACATTAATTAAAAATAAAATTTTTCATTTTCTGACATTCACAATTCAGAATAAAGATTTTTATTTTTGTTTTGTGAGAGTTACACTAAATGATTGGTAACTGAGAAAAAAGGATAATACAGCACAATCAGATGAATCTTTCAAGAATATCCTGAATACGAAATTCAAAGATTAATTTGTTTTTAAATTTTTTTCAAATTTCAATTCTACAATTTAATTCTAGAAAAATTTCTTCATTAGTCTAAAAATTTAAGTCACAATTGATTTTTCTCTCAACATTTCAATTCAAATCATTTTCTCATCAAACTTTCATTCAATTTTCTCACAATTATCCACAGAAATAAAAAAATAAATTTTATTTCAATTTTCAATTCACAATCAAAATCGATTGTTGAATTTGAGATGAAAAAGTGCAACTAAAACTTTCAATGCTCTCTATAATTTATTCCCAAATGCATGCATATGTGTGTTTGAGAGAGAGAAAATTAAATGCAGATTGAACATAAAGTTTTGCATGTCCATTATATCACTTCATGCATTGTGCATGTAAATGCAAAAATCACATATTCCACATGTGCCATTGAGTGGCGAAGAAACGAGAACAGCTTTTTGCTCTTTGCATATTTTTGCATCTTTTTATCATGGACTTTTGCTATATAGAAGTCGCTGTTGGACGATTGCTTGAAGCAAAATCGAGAAAAATAAAACATGTTGAGGTGAGAAGAAGAGAAAGGATGAGAAAAATATGCCAAAGGGTAAAGCGAATGACTCAAGACATTGAAAAATGTTATAAGCTCAAAGGAAAGTTTATCTCTCTCACTTTCTTTTCTCGTTTCGGATATAATGGCTTGGGCATTAAATGTTTCATTTTCCTGAAAGCATTTTTCCATTGACTCATTCCTTCTCATTTTCTTCGTCGTTTTCCTTCGACTAAAATGAAGGGTTTTAAACTAAAGGAAGAAGAATGAAGATAAGAAAACTTTTTAACACCTCCACTATTTTTCATTTTCAACCCACGCTGCTTTTTACTCCTGCTATGTTGGATGATGCAAGAACCAGGAGCATTTTTATATTTTTTAAACTCATGACCTAGTTTATTCATTTTTTCTCTTCCTCTTCTTAGTATTCGTGCATCCGCTTGATATTATTTCTTTGAAAGTGTTATTTCTTTTCATTTTTATGGTAATGGTCACAATTGTAAGAGTTTTTGTTGATTTGTAAACTTCTACAAGTAAGTTGACATTATTAAAATTAAAAATGATTTATTTTTAGGACTTTTATTATTCTTTTTATAAAAAAGAATTTTTAATAGTAAACTTTAGTTTAATTGCTATTTTATTTTTAATCTGAGTATGTAAAGAAATAAAAAATTCAAAGGTCTTTCGACTTTCGGTCCGAAAAAGTAAAAAGTAAATATTTTTGTTTCAAAATAAGCAAATAAGAAAGGAAAAAAATTCATATCAACATGGAGAAAAAAAACTTTTTAACTTGCATAAAGTTGGATTTGATTAAGAGACTTTATGCCAGAAAAAATTAAAACTTTATTAGAGCTAAATATTATGAGACATAAAAAGTTTGTATGGAAAAAAATTTATGATTGTCATAAAGGGTTCTAGGAAATTTATCAGACAGAATATTCTGATAAAATTCTGATCAAAACTTGATCAAGTTGAATCAATAGTTCTGATAAATTCAGCAGAATATTCTATTTGAATTCTGCAGAATATTCTGATAAAATTCTGCAGGTTTTATCAAAAATTAGAAGATATTTTAAATCAACTTGATAAGAATTTTGCAGAATGTTCTGATCAAATACGGATGAAAATTTAATTCAGATAAAAATATTCTATATAACAGAATTTTTAGTAGAATTCTGCTCGAAATTTCAACAGAATTTTCAGCAGAATACTGTTCAAAATTTCAACAGAATTTTCAGCAGATCTAATTTTTGATAAAACCTGCAGAATTTTATCAGAATATTCTGCAGAATTCAAGTAGAATATTCTGCTGAATTTATCAGAACTATTGATTCAACTTGATCAAGTTTTGATCAGAATTTTATCAGAATATTCTGTCTGATAAATTTCCTACACCCGTCATAAAGTATACTTTTTATGCCTCATAAAAAGCTTTATTAGATCCAACTTTATGCCAGTTAAAAAGTTTTTCTCTCTGTGAAGTTTACCAATGTAATACAACATTTATTTATTACATAAAATTTTTACTATAAATAATTTAATTAGGTTTTTATGAAACTTTGCATTTTATTTTAATAATTTTCGATTTTTTTATCAAAAAAACGATTTTTTTCGAAATATCAAATAAACTCTCTGTGGATTCAACCATAAAGAATTTTTTTTTTAATATACATGTTTATGTTATTTTTATATTTTTAAGATCACATATGTAACACAAGCTTTTTTATTTTATGTTCATCATATAACAAGAAGAAGAAAAAATGAAATAGAAGAACATAACTTTCATGGTTTCATCGCGTGGGTGGTGAGAAATTTAGAAGAAAATAAATAAATAATAAATGATAAGCGCCAGATTGAGTCAATGCGAGAAATTTATAAGCTGACCTCGCACAACATAAATTTGTGCACTTTACCTGAAAGTCGTGTGTTTGGCTCAAAGGAGAGAAAGAAGAGAAAAAAAACAACATCTTTTGTTTTATGATATTGATTAGAAAAGTTCCAAGGTTTCAAATTTCCTCTTTTGTCCTTTGGTTGTGTCACTATCTTAGCAATCTAGCTACTGCTGCTGCTTAGTGATGCCACCTTTATTCCCACTTTGTCATAATATTTCTGTCCACGCGGAACATTTAGTATGAAAGGCGGACGAAACTTTGGCAAGATAATAGAAAATTTTCATCGACAAAAAGTATAAATTTTAAATGAATTGTTCCCATGACATAAAAAGTCGTAAAAGAGAACGAAAGCAAAAGAGAATTTTCTTGCGGTAACGAAAAATGAGCGTGCCGCAGCATAACTTTTCATCATTTGCCATGATGTATATACACCCGATAGCAACGCATAGGGATGTATTGTAGGACGATATGATGCACGAATGAAGCAGAATGCTGAATATTTCATAAATCTTTCTTCGTCTTCTTTATGCTCCTACAGAACAATAATTTCTTACTTTCTTTCTTTCTTTCCATTCTTTGCTGTCTATCATGGGAAATGAAAAAGCATAAATTACGAATAATAAAAATTGTATTTAGTACAAGTATTTTTCTCTTCTGAAACCTTTATAAACTTGTCACACGCTTGCATCCCTTTCATTCCTTATGCCTAACATTTGGGAATTCTTTAATCGTTTATACTAAGTAAACTCCTGCTTTTGCTTGTTTCGGGATATTTTATGACAAAAAGCTTTTATCTACATTTTTTCTTGTTCTAGAATATTGTTATAAAAAGAAAATTTTAGATGAATTTAAGATTTTTCTCAGTTTAAGTTGCTTAACTTCAAATTGAGCAAATACAATTAAAAAACAATTTTCACAATAAAAACTGAAAATTTTTACTTAATTTACAACATTTAGAAAAATTCCTTAGATTCAAAAAACCAATATGTTTGTCTAAAACATAATTATCTTGTTTTCTCTCTCTTTATTTCCAGAAAATTGGGAAAATTACTCCATGTAGAAATAAAAAACTGTCCAACATTTTTTTCATTCATTAACTTTTCACTTTCTTTTTTGTACATATTTCATAGCTCCCATAATGCATCGCATATGACTCAACTGTGTGCCGTTATTCAAACAAAAGAGTAAACGCACACGAGTAGTAAAAAGCTCTAACAATCCCAATGACGATACTTTCATCATTTTATTCCCATGTTTTATGGATCAACAAAAGTTTATTTGCAATGCTAGAGCAGAATTAAAGGAGAGTAATGAAACATTCACTATGTATGTAAATGTGCGACTCATAAAAGCCAGCGCACTCAGTTGAGACCAAGAGAGAGTCAACTTTTATTTCTTGCTATAATCCTTTCATTCATTCACTTTCTCTCGTTATGCAGCTGTGCTGTCGTGCTGTCTTTAAAGTGTAATTGAGTTATTCTTTGGATACAACATTGAGATTGACAGACAGGCAGGCAGCAACTTCAAAAGAAAGAAAATTTACTGCTGCGATGATGACAATGATTATCTTTATTTTAGTGAGCATTTTTATGACGAGATTTTAGCTGCTTTATCTTAGTTGTTGTGAAAATATGTAGAAGGTACTGATCTTAGACTGAACTTTGAACGTTTAAATTAGGACAATCAACTGCAGCTGACTCTTTAAAGAAAATGCATAAAAAATTCATCACAAAGGTGCGGCACTGATTTAACCTTCCCTCTTTTCATTTCTTTTTATTCACCTTATGCCGTTTAATTATCTCACATAAATGTTACATGCCGTGTGGTAGCAGCAGTAACATCATAACCAAACCAAAGCAGCACATTTCCTCTTCGCTTTGAGAAAAGCGTTTTAATAAATAATTCATGCAATCGCCGCTGATGAGAAACGAGTAAGGGGAAGCATTTTAATGCCTTTATACAATAGCCTTCACTGTTTTGGGTGGAAAAGATACCGAGTGAGTGTGTGTGTGGTAATTATGATAAGTGCTACAGAAACGATGCTTTTTTCCTACGAAGGATGAAAAAGAAATTCTCGTTTCTTGCCTTTTTTTATTCAATTAATCAGCATTTTCTTTTTTCTTCCGTATTTCACGCAAAAGTTCCTTCACTAATCTGTGAATTGCGGTTTTTTCTTTCCTTCTTTTTCCTTTTCAATAAAATTGTGAATGTGTAGCTTTGATAAAGTTATGTTTATGCATGATAATGTTGATGGCTCGACAACTTTAATTCTTTTATTTTTGGGTCAATATAATGAAAGGTTGAAGAGTAAATTTATTAATTTTCCTCGAAACAAGTTTTAAAAGCGAGACAATCAGTCAATTAAATTTTATTACTTTTTAGCTCCTGCTGTAATATTGTATATATATATATTCCCGTTAATTTTTAAGCGCCATTTATTATTCAATGAAATTCATGATCCTATTATGGTTGGAAAAAACAAAGCACAGCAGCAAAGCTTTAAAAACGATTTCTCTCTTTTTTTTATAGCTACTATCGATCGATGCTATGACCAGAGTTGTCCATTGTTGGAAGGTTAAGTAAAATAATTAAGCTATGGTTTGTTATAAAGGTCTAAGCGAGCATATTATTTTTTAAAATGTTTCTGCGTTTTATGTTGAGAGATTTACAAGTAAAAATTTAAAGAAACCTTGAGGCTCCAACTGACTTTTAAAGTCTCTAATTTAAATTTACGCGTGGTTTTTATGTTTTTTAAATTACAGTTAATAAAAATTTAAAACTTCAATTCTTATCAATTGAAATCATTTGTGTATTTTAAAGCAGAGAAGTTCATTAGTAATTTTTGATAATTTAAACAAAATGAGATATTTTTTAAATTCTAAACATAAATAAAATTATTATTTCTGTGTTTTTATCATTATTTAAAGTGTTGTTTTAAGAAATTTTTCTTCCATCGATCAATAATGAAACATTCTGTCTACAACTATTAGCAAAATAAAATTTTCTTTTTTCTAGTACAACAAAAAGAGTAAAATAGAAATTAAATTAATGTTTATTTATTTTATTTCCCTTACACAACCACGTTTCTCTATATAGCTCGTGCTAGCTCATTGTATTGCTCTTCTCAAAGTCCATTGTATCGTTCTGATACTGAATCAATATTTATTTAAATAAATTTTCCACTCTCGCTTGAAAATATTTTTTTCATCGTCGCTGTATGTGTGCCATGACATTGATATTTAAATAGCTTCTCGCTCTTGTCACAAGCTGCAAGTGGTTGCTACGAGAAATGATTTGAAATTGATTTTCTTCTTCGCTACGAGATTTAAAGGAAATTGTGTGATTTTGGTTGGATTTAAGGAAATTAAGTTGATTTTGCCTAAATTTTCTTGTTACAAAACAAACACAAAACATAAATGAAATTTTTCCTTGTTATTTAACATCGAAAGGCACAATAAATAAAAAGAGGCTCGGGTGTATATTTACATATAAATATTTCCATGTCATTCAAATAGGGCATCGCAGTAAATATTTTGATAAGCATTTGCCATTGTATGAAACATAAAAAATCTGTTTGCAGCGGAAATTTATTACAAATTTTTGTTATTTTGTAAAGAATTTTTCTCTTTTCTCTCTTTCGTGTTTCGTATTGAATTGAATTGTTATTCTCAGCGATACACAACAACTTTTTCCTCTCTCGTTCATTTTTATCAGCAAATTGCCGTTATCAATGTTATCGCTTGTGGAAAATATATCGCTCATTAATATTAATGCTTATTTCTGTCTGAATTGTGATATTATAATTTAAAATTTTTCTCGCTCGTTTTGCTTTGTGTGTTAACAATATGGATGAATTTAATGATTTACCAGAAAAAATGGATTTTTTATTAATGAATATTAAAGTTGCAAGTAGCTAGCAGGGATTTCATTGGCTTTTGTATATGTAATCGCATCCGGATTTAGGCGAACAAGAAAGGTTGTGCTCTCGAGGAAGGATTTTGTGGTCTGCTTGAGAAAAGGGACTGGAAGAATTTTAATTGACTTTTTTTTTCTAGTGGTAAATTTGAGTCAAAAGGAAGAATAAATGAAAGAAAATTCAATTTCAATTCAATCAATTTAGATTATCTTTAAAGCTCACATTCGGTCCATTAAAAATTCAACATCTTTCCACTATGAATGTTCATTCAATTGAAACTATTCATTCTTTCATCTCTCTACAATTTCTCAAACTTTATTGATACACGCTCGAATAAATCTCAGACATTTTACATTTCTCTCTTTCTATCATCGCTTTTTGTCTCTCTGTAAATATTTCACTTTTCAGATGAGAAAACAATAAAATTGGAGAGAAAGCGTAGACAGAAAAGCGATAAATTTCCGTTTGTTGAATAGATAAATTGTCTTAAAAATTAAATTTTAATGCTAATAATAAGTTGTGTAAGAGACATAAATTAGAAATTGATTCTTGCTAATTTCGCTAGTTCAATTCGTGGGAAATTGATTTGTTTTAAATTTATTATGCTCTTAAAGTGAAACGTTCAACGAAATGAAAATTCAATGATTTTTATTTAATATTGAAAGTTATACTATGTTAGATTGTAAACTATTTCTTCTTTTTTTTAGTAGAAGCATGCTATGAACTGCGAAATCTTGAAAATTTAAAACAAATTGAAAATTAAGAAATATCGTTTTCAAAAAGAAATAATTTTGCTCCTTAAAATTAAATTTTAAATTTATAAATTTTTCGAAATTAAATTTTCACAAGTTAAAAAAATTCAAAATAAATTTTTAGAAATTAAAAATGTTTACAAAACAAGATTTTGTCGTCAAAATCTCATAACTTTCTTGACAATTTGCTATATCTTTTATGGGAAATTTATTTCTCCAAAATTTCTTTTTTTATTTTATTAGCAAACAGCTTTAAAACAAAGTATCAATCATAGAAAGTTAAACAATTTTCCTTGAAGATTTTTTACTTTTTAAAACAGAAAAATTTTTTATTTTTATTTACCATTGATTAATAAAATTAAATTACTTGAATCAACAAGATAAAAATTATGATAAAATGGAATTTGAAATTAATTAGCGTAATGGAAAAGCACTTTAAAAGAATGGTCTTTTTTGAGACTTTTTCAAGTTGTTTGTTTTCAATTAAAAGAATTAAAATAATTTTTAAAAGAAGAAATTTTTATACTATGCTAGGAATAAACACTGTTTGTGATATTTTTAAAGTATTTTAATAATTAGAAAATCAATTCATTGTCGCTTTAAAAATTCTTTATTTTTATATAAGAAGAAATTAAAATTTTCATTCTATTCATACATCAACACACATACACATAGTTGACAACATCACAGGAAACAAAAAACAACATTTTTACATTTCAAAACGACAATGCGAGTGAATGAGAGCAAAGAGGGAATTTGAACCGACCCTTTTTCCGCGCGATTTACATTTCCATTTTAGAAGTTGAATGAGAGAGAAGTTGATGAGAAAATCTCAGCGAGAGAATTGAAAGAAAATGTCAGTTGTGTCCCATGTCACATCAGTGAAAATTCTTATTTTTCTCTTTGTTGTCTAAATGTACAAAGCGGATTTAAAAGAAAGAAATTTTTAATTTAACATTTATAGCAAGTTCAAAAAAATTATGTGAAAATGGTCATGAAAAGAAATAAATAAATTTATGTGTATGCCATCATGGAAATTTTTGACAATCGTCAAAAAGTCTTTAATGCTGACAAAACATATATACAAAAAAAATGGTTTGACATAAAGCATCAACGACAAGCATAAAAAATGTCCTCAGCAACTCGCAAGGGAAAGCTGTCAAAAATGCAAAGCGAGGCACAATAAATTTTTTTTACTTTAAATTCGATTTTTCACTGTCTCATCATGGATGGAAGAAAAATAATCCAATTTAGCAGTCGTGAAATTGTCAGCGATTCATTTGTATGGATTTAAAAGCGCGTGTATCATCATACACCGCAATTTCTTCTTTCATTCTACACATAGATGAAAATGGCATACGGATTTGATGTTTATGTTTCTCCACTTGCGAGTTTAAATGTTTATTTAAATTTATTTAATTGAATTAAGATGAGATAAGCCAATTTAACTTCCTTCTCTCACACGCACACACGAAATCGAGCTAGTTAATATCATTTTAGCAAATCTTCGCATAATAATCTAATATGTGTCATGTTACTCTCACACTTTTGCTACATATGCGATAGAAATTGATGAGCATATAATCTTAAATTAAAAATAATCCTCCAATCATCAACACCCTTCTTGTCGTTCAGCAGCTACATCCGCCACTGTTACCGTCAGCATTTCACTCATTTTCATTTTCGTAAAGCATCTTATAAATAGAACTCATATGAAAAAAAAAGAAAATAAAGACAAGAAATAAATTTTTACTTATTCATCTTTTGTATGTGGCTTTTAAAAGTGAATGTTTTTTGCGTTGTTTTTTGATATCACTGGGTGTGATATTTGATTCCAAAATTTCCATATCCGAAAATGTAAACAAAAGAATTTCGCCAATTTTCATTCGCTTAAATCTCTTATGATCAAGCATCTTATTTCACTCAACATACAATATTTTGTATTTATTTCAAGACAAATCAAATAGTATCTTCACCTTTTCGATTAGTCCAATATTTTTCGAGATATGAAGATTTTAGAAAAAGTCGCCATTTTTGAGTCGGAAAATTTCGTCGCTGATAACTTTTTAACTACAAATAATAACCTAATTCCACTTGCGTTTTTTGAAAAAACACAAAAGAAATTTAATTTACAGTAAATAAGCAGACTTTTGTCAATAGAAAACTTTCGAGAAAATTGCCTCTGAACTTTTGAGCTAAAAAGTCAAAATTCAACGAAAACTTTGGAGTGAAATTAAAAACAGTTAATGAAAGCAAATGAATCAGAGTTAGATGTATCTTAAAAACTGCTCAAAAACTTTTAAAATAACCTACTTTTCACTGTTTGTCAAAAGCATTTGTAGATTTACAGTAACAACAATTCTTGCAAAACATTTCTTACCCTATCCGTTTTCAATTGAACAACCTGATAAAACAATTTTAGTACTGATTGTTTCAAAAATTTGAATTTGCGTTAAAATTTAAAAAGGATTTTTAATATACAAAAAGAGAATAATAAATTCTTATCAATTTTTGAAAAAGGAATTTCTATCCTTAAGTTATATTAAAAATTCACATCGAAAATAAATGAAATTTTCAACCTATAAATCATATAAATTAGACAAACATGATGATACAATTATCGCAAGTGTTAATGACAATATTTTTTCATAGATCGTAAATAACATTTGACCAAAGGAACAAAAGAAATATTTCACCTTAAAAGCAATAAAACTTGAACACTTTTTTGGCACACAAAAGTGAGTTTCCATTCATTGCACTTAAATAAAATGAGAAATGTTTCTAAGGAAGCACCATAAACGATGAATAAAAATGATCTTTTCTCCTTGTACTACACTCCTGTCTTTTTAATTTAATGCTTTTCATGAGTATGCGAAAACAAGCACAAGGTAGATAAATATGACAGTAAAATAGCTAAAAGAAAGAAATTGCTTTAGAATTCAAATGAAGAAGAAAAAATAAGGCAAATTTTGCTTGTTGTAGAAAAAGAAAACTTTCTTCATGTATGTGAGCTTTTGCCGCATCATAGAGTCGCAACATTATGTTTTCTGATGGGGTTGAGCGCGTCGTAAGTGAGTCTAAAAGAAAGTTCAACATCATGCTTCACTCGGGCGGTGCTATGTAGTAGAGAGCGGAGCAAAGCAGTCAAAGTTATTACGTTATTATGCCTTCACTTCTATTTCTCATTTTCTCTCTTACAAGCTATAATTTTAATATTTTCTCTCCTTTTCTCTTCGCTCGAATGATGCCAAGCAAAAATGAGCTTTCTTTATTTCTTCGTGCGGTGAATCATATTTAATCTCTAAGAATCATATTGTCGTGTGGGGTTGTGTTCCAATGTTCTTGTTATTATCATATTTTCTCTCACTTTATGGGCCTACAATGACTTTTCAGTGAGAGACAGAGAGAGCAGCTACATAGAAAAGTTTCCTTTAATATGTGTACTCTTGCTTTTTATGTGCTAAATGGGATTGATATAAAAGCAGCGCACTCGACACAATTTAATTTTTTTCCTAAATATTTACAAAAAGGATTCATAAATTGAATTTCGAGATTGTTTTTTGAAAGAGTGAAAGCAAGCGATTTTGTGCTTAGGGGCTTATTTCTTTCATCACATATGAACGTATGTTGTTGGGTGGCAACTAAGAACAGCATTAAACATAAATCTAAACATACATGATTTCCCACGCTTCAGACTTTTTTCTTATGTAAGCGATTGTGGGTAAATGACATTTGTTAGTTAATTTGTCTGAGTATATGATTAATTTTTTCCTGGCATTTAGTCTTTTATAAAATTTTATGTAATTGAAGTGTTTGAAGCTGTGAAAATGAAAAATTTCAATTTTAACAACTTAGTTCAATTTATCAAAGTTTAAAAAATTCTCTTTTATAATTCTATTAATGTTATTTTTAAAGCTTTATCAAATTATCTTTCTTTTTATTATATAATGACTAAATAAAAATTTTTAATAGTAAAATAAAACTTTTTGATTGCACGTAAAACATTTCTGTTTACAAAATGACACTTTTTCAATTTTAGAAAATTAAATGACTATATTTATTCAATTTTTAATTTCAATTCGATTTCAAACAAATTTCATTTATTTCCACATTCGAATTTCTTCTATTTCCATACTCTAAAGTTTAAATACAAAGTTAAGAAAAGTCTACAAAAAGTTCAATTAAATTAAAACACACAGAAAATTTTCAGACAAAAAATATAAAAAACTTCTTTATTTACAGCCAACATCAAAATTTCATAAAAAGTCACGAAAAAAGTGAACAAACTCTAATGTCTTCGTTGAATTGAACGCAAGAGATGAAGAGAAAAAACGAAAACTCTGAATGATTCAATTTTGAAACTTTACTTTCCGCAAATATTGACGCTCAATATCAATTTAAAATATTTAAGACTCTGCTGCTTTTAGCAACATGTCGTTGAGAAAAAAGAAAAATTTCTCTCTCATTTTCGCCTCCATTTCATACAAATCAATACGCGAGAGAAAAAAAAAGAAGAAATATTTTGGGTATTTTTTAAAGCTCAAATAGCGGAAAAGGCTTAAAGAAATAAAATTTTATGTTTCTCGAAATTTTTGTTTGTTTTCTTTTGATACGTAGAAAATGGTGGTTAGGGATTATTAGCATTGACACGTTTGTTATAATTCTTTACCACCTATGTTTGCTCACTTGAGCTGCTGGTATTGTTTGTATGAGATAAATACTACACAAGGTTAATAAATTCATGGAAAAAGAAAAAAAGATGATCGCAGGTTGCTTTTGTTTACTTATTTATTCTTTGTCTTACACATACACGCACAAGAGAGCATGCAAGAACGGCTATAAATCAAAAACAGGCGAGGCAGTATGCAATAAATATACTTTTTAAGCCTTTTCTAAATGGAACAATATCTTTTCGAAGGTCGTTGTATATGTGTGCCCCTCGCGAATGAAAATAAACAAGATTTTTGCCTCCATCTGAGCCAGTAACAAAATATCGAGCATTATACGCAAATTGTGACTTTCGTAAAAGTAGGAAAGTGAATTGTGAACGAGAATGGCACATTGCAAAGTGTATATATGTAATAGAGGGAGAGAAGGAAGAAAGCAATATTTTAGGAGATAATCTCTTTAGACTCAACATACAATATATTCTTTTGCTGTTATAAATGGAGAAAAATATTGTGTGGATATATGCTGGATAAGGGAAGAGAAAAAAAATGTAGGAGTTAGTGAGAACATTTGATTTTACCAGTGAGTTTATTTTATATTTGGACAGAATTTATAAACTAGATATTAATCAGTACATGTGCATTGTGCAGATCAGTGTCTATTGGCAAAATCAAAGCGTGATAGTCATAGCTTGAAATTGAAAGACAATTTATATTTACATAAAACATATTCAAAAATAAGTTGATTTAAATTAAAGTAAATTGAATCGAGTAAGAAGCTTATAGCAGAGGCTTAGAAACTGGGTCGAAGGTTCGCCCGTTTTTCACTTGTTTCGCAACATTTTGTCACACAACATTATAGCAAAAATTTTTGATGTTTTTATTCATTTGTTTAGAAACTAAAAATTCGCCCCGTTTCGCCTAATTTTTTCGCAGTTCCAACCCCTTAAGAATCTCAACTCAAAATGAGGAAAATTTGGTGAAAAATGTCTGTTTCGTATGTGTTTTTGTCTAAATTATATTCAAGATTAACTTAAAGAAATTGAAATATTCATAGTTTTCAGTGTGAAGCTGTAAAAAGGAATTAAATTTCTTTTAAAAAACTATTCTAAAATAAATATAAATTTGAAATCAGATTTTTACAAACGCGCTTTGTCACATTTGTTTACAAAAATTTTTCAATGGAAATTATTTTCCGTAAATTA